>JZKD02S2127178.1:412493-439496 GCA_000966675.3 Picea glauca
TCATGTATGTTCAGGGAGGTGTAGAAGGGAGGGGACGGATCATCTCTGTCTTCTACCATGGGACCTAGGACCACTGCACGTCTTTCATCTTGGAGGCTTATGAAGTCTGTGGAATGGCTAGAAGATTCGGATTTCAACAGGTCGGAGAAGCGTTTTTTAAATTCCCCATGTTTGATTAACTCAGTGAGGGGCACGGGGATTCTGATCTTCTGTGATTCATGCTCGAAATTAAAGGAAGATGTAAGCATTGGAATTTCTCTAATCTCAGGAGCAGGATTTTGAATAATAGAGGAGAGAGGTTGGGCCCTCTTACCTTTGTGGTTGTCTGCTACATCGTCAGCAGGCTTCTCTTCTCTAGTGGATGATTCAGGAACATCAGGTGCTGCTACCCTTTTGTCGGATCTCAGGCTATAACTGCCTCGGCCACCGCTAGCTTTGTCTCCCTTGCTTAGTTCATTTAGCTGACTGTTCATGAGGGATTCCTCATATGCTGACTTAGTTAAGTGGGGGAAAGGAGGAGTGACTTCTACAGAGTGTATTTTAGGCTTAGGCTCGTCTGTTTCTCTTTCTTCTTCATCAGTTACAAAATTGTTTTGGAAGGGAGCCTGAATCCTTTGGTCATCTCTGTCTCTTTCCTTCTCTTTGTGCATAGTTGGAGGAGCAAAAATGTTTGGTCTCCTGAAACCTCGTTTATTTTTGGTGTTCTGAGGGCCCTTATACATCTGCCTCCTTTCCACCTTCAATCTCTCCACCTCTTCTTTAATAAATTTCATTACTTGGGCCAGCTCGCTTACTTGAGGGTGGGACAATGATGGGCCAGAGATGTTGGAGTCAGAAGTCGAGGCTTCTGACTTTCCCTTTCTTTTGTCTGTGTCGGCCTTGTTCCTCAGTCTGTCGGCTGCTAATATATTATATTCCACCTGTATAGCTGCATCTTGCATCTGAGCTAAAGAGGTGGCTCTCCTTTCTCTTAACATGAGACAGAAGTCGGGGTCAAATGCACTAGCATATGAAATTTGAGCAGAGGCTTCTGAAGGCTTTATTTCTGCAGGAATCTTGTTATACATCTTATTGAATCTTTTGGAAAAGTCAGAGACTGACTCTCCTTCCTGCTTCTTTAGGGACCCAAACTCGGTCATGTAATAAATGTAATCTTTCCTATCCCCCCACTGCCTCAGGAAAACATTATCCAGGGATTCAATACCAGCAATAGATCCAGGGCCCAGTCCCCTGAACCACTTCCTCACCCCACCATCCAAGCTCTGGACAAAAACTCTCATCCAGACATCTTCATTTTCAATATTGAGGTTATCTGCATAACTGTAAAAAGCAGCTAAGTGCTCTTCAGTAGTTATATCTCCCTCCCCAGTGAACTTGGGCATATACTTCAAGTAGTCTCCAGTAGGGAGGGGATTCATGGGATGAGGCAGGACCAAAGGAGCATATCTAGCAGCGACTATGGCATCCATTCTATTTTGTGGGGGATTAGCACCAGCCATAGGGACGTTGAGCGGAGGAGAACTCGGAGGAGATGGAGTGTGAACAGGTGAGGTAGGAAAAGAGGTCCTCGACGGGGAAAACGGAGAGAAGTCTAAGGGACCTGAGTGTGCAGGTGTTTCTCTCTATGCAGGAGTAGTAATCAAAGGAGGAGGAGTGAAACCTCCTGAGGGGGGAGTGACAAGGCTCTCTCCCTTTGATACTGGACCAAGAGGGGAAAACTCAGCAGGAACACTCCCGAAGTTTAGAAAATGGGAAACCTCAGAGGAAGTACGACTAGGAAGCTGAGAATAAGGAAATGGAGTTTTCACAGAAGGGGATGGCGTATTACCTTTTTCAGTGATAGAGGCTTCTTTTGCAGAACCCTTTCCCTTTCTGTGCACCGCTTCCAAGTCAGCTTCTGGTGTGGCTAAAGGCAAGTGTGAATTAGACCTCGTGTGTATGCCTCTCGAAGCCACAGTTGATAGAACAGGCTCTCCCCAGTGGAGTCGTCACAATGGAGTCACCAGGTGCACAGTAGCAATCTTCAAGTTCTGATATCTGATGCACCTTCAGAATCAGCTTAATCTTTGTCATTCAAATCCAGGGAAAATATTCAACTTCGTCCCCGACAACAGCGCCAGAAATGTTGGTGTCAGAGGTCACCCCTGGATTGCTAGCAGGAGCAGAGCCCGACACCCATTAGTTTATTGTCACGTTTTGTCTAAAAGGCGATCAAATGGAAGGAAACTCAGAACGATATCGTCTCAACTCAGAAACCAGACCAGGCATGCATGAATGAGTGAGGTCTTGATAAACTCCAAACAGTGGGTCGTAGTAAAAGGGTGAGTAGGTGGAAGACTTGCGCAAGAAGGGTGCAAGGGTCTATCACAGACATTCGGTTTGCGACAGACTGAAGAAGAATGCATTCGAACACAAAATCCTTTCACATTCAAACACAGATACCAGAAATCACAACAATGTCACAAAAAATCTTTTATCATAACAAGATTGCTAAGTTCGCGTGAATCCTTCAACTGCGAACTCTCCGGCATAAGACGAAACCAGATGGAAGGAAAAGAAGAACTATTTGTTATAAACCAAGAAGTCTCAAACACAGAGGCATAACCAGGAAACTAGAGTATTTGATAAAACTTTACAGTCGGGAGCTTAGCTCTACCATCGATAGATACCAAAATGGAAAAAATGCCTACATATACTCAAAACAACAATAGCAGCGGAACCAAGAAAATGCATTGAAAGCTTTGCGTCTACATGGCTTCTAACAGTCAACATCTGAAAGATCGTGCAACTTATGTCAGACGCAATCTTAATTGTTTGATAGTTCCAACGACAAATTGACGTGCCTTAAATTCATGGTCGTACTCTCCCATTAAGGCGGAGGCGATATCTAACCACCACCAACTGTTTCAATAACTGCTTCTTGGGATTGAGAACGGCCCGGCCAACTCAGCATTTCAGGCTACGGAAGACTTCTCGCGCTGCCACCTGGAATAACCGAATAGCTTGAGGGATGGGCATGGAGGCCAGCACGGAAGATGAGTGCACGACAGGAATGGTGGTGCTGGGTTATAAGGGCGTGGAAGGAGTGACAGAATGAGAGAAGGATGACAGAGGACGATTCATGGTGGAAGACATCGGGTAGAAGGGAAGAAGATGAGAGAAGTGAATTCACCTTCGGGTGAGAGGCTGACGTGGAAAGGAAAGGAATGGGACATGTGGCAAGTAGCGAGTGGATGGTGAGAAAAAGAGAGAACCACGCGGACCACAAGGATGAGGTGGACGAGTGACACATGGTAGTGGGAGAAAGGTGGACTGGAAGATGACAAGGCAGGAGAGTGGTCCACGCTGGCTAAACATGGAGCGACTGAGAAGGGCGGGGTTATTTAAGCGTCGTTGATCTGGGCGCCTCGATCGTGGCCGTCGGAAAGCTACATATGGGATTTCGGACCCCCCCCCTCTGCTTAAAGGTAGAAAGGTGGGGGGGTTCCGGAATGGTCTTCATCGTCGTTGATCCAGGCGCGCTGATCTAGGCCGTCGGACAGGTGCGCCCCCGATTCCGGACTCCCCCGCCCCCCCCTTTTTTGTAGAAAGGCAAGGGGGGTCCAGAACATAACCCCCCGCAATTATCCCGGTCCGTGAATCTGGACCGCTTGGTTTTGCGTGTTGTTTATCATGGGCGCATTATTGTCCAAAACTTAGGACAAAAGGGTTTTAACCCATCCTTTCGCACTCCAACCCCCTTAACAAGAAATATCGCTAACACCATCACAATTAAAACAAATTAAAGGCAAATTACCTCTATACCTACCGTCGGTTCCCTTGTTCAGACTTTTGACGAAGTTGGCCACTTCTTCGTCATATTTGAAGACATCACTATTGTTACTATGTTCTTCTTGTTTCTTTTGCTTTTTATTTGATCTTTTGGATGCTTTGAAGGATGCTTCTTTTACATCCATATTTTCTCATTCAGTTCTCATTTCATATGTTGTGAAGATTCCATGCAGTTCGTCCATGCTTATTGAGTTTAGATATGATCTTTCTTCTAGTGTTGATATCTTAGGGTCAAATATCATAGGAAGAGATCTTAGTACCTTTTGAACAATTATAGATTCTTCAATTTCTTCTCTCAACCCTATTATTGCATTCATTGTTTCATTGACTCGTAAGAAGTAGGCTGCAATATTTTAATATTCCTTCATATTTAGTTGTTCGAACTAACCTCTGTAAGTTTGAAGCTTTACTTCTTTGACTTTTGAATCTCCTTCATAAATATTTTGAATCTTATCCCAAATCTCTTTAGCGGATTTACAATGTGCAACTTTGGTGAATATCGTTTCACTGACACCATTCAGAAGTGAATTTGTGGCTTTGGAATTATTTTGACTGAGTTTCATTTCTTTTTATTTTGTTGGTGGAATTGTTGGTGTTGTGTATCCATCTACAATTGACTGCCAAATTTCAAATCCCAGTTCATGTATATATGTCTTCATCCTTATCCTCCAAAAATCATACTTTTGTCCATCAAACTGTGGTATTCCATTTTTATACAAGTTGTTTCTCTCCATGATCTACCTTTCAGTGGTTAAACTAATTTATGAAGGAACCTTCTCTAAAACCAATTGTTGGATTACTGAGAGGGGGGGTGAATTAGTAATAGAGAAATAGTAATCCTTTTTAACCAAATAATCCAAGTGTTATACCAATGTAGAATTATCATCCAGTAATGAGCAATGAACACATGAAAAATCATACACATACACAGTACACCAGTGTTTTACGTGGAAACCCAAAGTGGGAGAAAACCATGGAATGCTTTTTCTTATATGTCTTGAAGAATTACATTCATTGGAAGCACCAACTTCCTTTTTTTTCTAGCTGCAACTGGAAGGAGGCTCCAACCCCCTAGTTTCTCAGGATCACCCTAAGGGAAGCTCCATCTCCCCAATTCTTTGGCTACAACCAGAAGGAGGCTACAACCCCCTATGTTCTCTGGCTACAACTAAAAGGTGGATACAACCACCTGTCCTTGCCTCCTACAACCACCCTTAAGTAGAAGTATAATGATGGAACCACTGTCACACTATCACTATGAGATATACCGTTGTAAACCTATACCAATAAACCTGAACCATGCATCAACCATTCATCAACCTATAATCAACATGTACCATGAACAAGTGCATCAACCACACACTGACCTATACCAAACAACCTGTAATCAACTTGTAGCGTAAACAAG
This sequence comes from Picea glauca, assembly GCA_000966675.3. Classification (NCBI taxonomy): domain Eukaryota; kingdom Viridiplantae; phylum Streptophyta; class Pinopsida; order Pinales; family Pinaceae; genus Picea; species Picea glauca. Next base: position 417,733 of record JZKD02S2127178.1, read on the forward strand.
TGCATCCAACCATGTACCAAGTATGTACCAATCATGTGTCAACTTCTCATCAACTATGACTCATCAATATGTACCAACATCATCAACTATACACCTCATGTATGTGCCAACTCATCAACTACTTGTCTCAACCATGTACTCAACATGTACCTCAACCAAAATCCCTCATCAATTTTTTCATCCAAATATGATTTGTAACCCTATAATAGACCTGGTGTATATGATCACATACCTGCAAACCTGCCTTAACTTTAACAACAAGAGACTAGAATTTTCATCAAACTTTTCTTTAGTCTCGCATGACTAGTTTTGGATTAGTCAAAAACCCTAAATTGAAATAATAATAACTATGTACCTGTAATGAATAAATATCAGAAAATGATATAAAATGTTCTTCATTCTATTTTATGCAATTCCTCTAGGTGTCACTACTTGGAACCTCTCAGAAAAGGAGTTATAGAAAAAATGGCATACCTTGTTGAATTCTGACGTATTCTAGATAACGAACTTTTAGAGCGTTCCCCGTATGGAATATTTGTTGAATGGATCTGAAAACGTTACAAATAATACTACAAGATTTAATATAACCAACACATTTGGTCTTACTGAGTTTGGATATTTTATGAATAAGTTATGATTTTTTTACCCGAAACACCTATTTTATACTAGTTTTAAGACTAGCCACGAACCCTATTTTCCACGGAGTGTAACTCCAAAAATACAACGAACTGGAAGATGAATTCTTTACCACAAATACTTGGATATGTTTCTGCAATTGCAATTGCAAAAATGGTGAGATGACCTGTAAATAACATGCCTTAGAAAGCATCATCAAAATAATTTATCGTCCCTTGAATTCCGACCTTCTTTTCTTCACCTTCCCTCTGAAATTTGGCTTATATATCCTTTGGTTACCTCAGACACCTATATATATTCAATATGCTCAAGTTTTATCTAAAATTAGAGAGCTTTTCCTCTTATTTATACTCTCCAAGTAGACTCCTTAAAAACATCTTCTAGGTCACTTTGCCCACTTTCCTTATTTTAGGGTTAACCCACTTCTAAATTCTCCATTAAATTTGTTATTTAAATAAGTTATTTTGTATTCAATTTGAATTATAGTACACTCATCACTTCATTTTATTATTTACCTTCTAAAATATCTTAAACCACTTTGAATACTTTGACCTTTTGGGGATTCTAGATGACATATGAGGGTCCTCCAACTTCATAAGGCCATAACTCTCAAACCGTGAGGAGTTATGTGGCGTTCCACATACCACCAGAAATTAAATGAAAAGATATATCCATATAGGATAGTTTCAATGACAAATTCACTTACCTTCATCTCATTATTCCACAAATAAGCATGGGTTCTCTAACCATACTTCTAGGATAACTCAATCCGCAAAGCATCTTCCGTGAGGAATTTCACCATAAGGGGACCACTTTGGAGTTCATCCATTTGTACTTATTATAAACCATGAAAACACAATAATGATTCATCTTTACATAAAAAAAACTTGGGTCCATTACCCAAACATTTGTGCTACCGAGATTTCTTCAAGGGTTGACATCAATGACAACCAACCTTAATCAACAATATCCCCCTTTGTCATTGATGGAAACACTCTGATGCAAAACTGAAATTATGTCATGCAATACTGAATTCATATCACTCATGCTCCCCCTGGAAACATGCCTCTGTCCTCTGCATATCTGTGACCATTTATCCCCCTGGAACCATGCATTTTTCCTCTGCATCTGATGAATCTCTCCCCCTTTGTCATCAATGGAAAAGGTATCTTTACATACAAGGTTTCTCCCCCTGAATGAACTATCCTCTTTATGGTGCTTCCTCGTGTACATATAAGACATATAAGATAAGCATTCGAAATCATTCATTTTGGAGTAGAAATAACTTCAAGTCTCTAGCAAGGATACTCAAACGATTCCCATGGAAGTGGTTTTGTAAAGATGTCTGCCACTTGTTCTTTTGTTCCCACATACTCAACTCTGATGTTCTTTTCTACAACCTTCTCCCGTAGAAAGTGATACTTGATTGGAATGTGCTTTGTCTTGGAGTGCATCACTAGGTTCTATGAGATACTGATGGCACTTGTATTATCACAATAGATTGGAATGGGATCATCATACTCAACCTGTATATATGTAAGAGTTTGTTTCATCCAAAGAACATGTGTACAACATGATGTTGCTAAAATATACTCTGCCTCAGCTATAGATAAAGATATTGATGATTGTTTCTTTCTTAGCCATGATACTAAAAACTCACCCAAGTAGAACGTTTCTCCACTAGTGCTTCATCGGTCATCAATACAACCTCCCCAATCTGCATATGTGTAGGCAATAAGAGATAGATCCATTCCTTTTGGATACCATAATCCAAACTCTTCTGTTCCTTTGAGATATCTGAAAAATTCTCTTCACTGTTAATACATGTGATTCCTTTGGTGGTGCTTGAAATCGTGCCACTTGTCCAACTGTCTGCATTACAGTTGATCTGGATGTTGTCACATATAGTAGGATCCCAATCATTGACCTGTATTGCCTCTAATCTGTAGACCTCGAATCATCATATTTTCTTAAATTGCAATTGGTTTTCATGGGAGTGATATCTGGTTTGCAATCTTCCATTCCGAACCTCTTTAACATTTCTTTGATATACTTGGTTTGAGAAATAGAAATTCCTTGGTTTCTTTGATGTATATGAAGTCCCAGAAAGAAGGATAGTTCTCCAAGTAATGACATTTCAAATTCATTCTGCACATCCTTTGCAAATTTCTGGCTTAACCTATCATCATCATTGTTATCACATAAACTTGTCAAGGCCTTAAGAGTTTGTGGTTTCTACCTGAGTCTGCAAATTTTTCCTGTCTCTCCTCCTTTTGCAAACCCGATCGTATGTTTTCCCTCTCATCTTGTAGTTTTCTTTTGTTTTCCCACACCCGTTTGATATGCATGTTTCCCTTATCATATTGCCTGAGAAATATCGGCCCTTATCCTTTTTATTTTCCTTAAGGTCGATCACTTCTCTCTTTTCCTCTATCGCTGATCCTTTGTTTTTCCGATTCCTCAGCCCGTCATTCATGTCAACTACACAAGACAAAGTCATGAGTGCCAAGTGTAACACTTGAAGTAGTCCAATATAAATTTAAATCAAGCGAGCGGGAAAGATCAGCGTTTTCAATGACAAAGATCCTTCAAGAATATCATATCGATGGCTATCAGGTGATTAGGATCGTAAAGAAACATAGATTTTAGTGTCTAATAGAGGTATGGAATTGCGAGATCAGTCCTGTCCATTCAAACTGAGAAGGACACGTGGTGTAGGATCAACATTTTGCTGACTTGCAGAAAGAAGGGTCAAAGAGCGGAGTCATGAGGACTCACGAAACAAGATGTCACGAAATAATCTAGGCCGTCCACTCCAGCCAAACACGTTGCACTAGATATGAGCCATTGAGAAAGTCTTTCGGAAAGGCCGAGGTGAGAAGTGTCGATGGACCGAGGTCCTGAAACCCCGATACAATCTGGGCCATCCATTTCAGAGGGACATGTGTTAGCCAATCCGAGAAATCGTGATTTCACAACTCAAAATTTTCATCCTGGAGCATAATGCAAATTTGTGAAATACGAAATCACAACGCACCTGAAAGTTGGGCCCACGGTTGCAGCACACAGTCATATGGAATTCGGGCCACAAAGAAAGGGAAAGTGCCTGTCAAGTAGTAGATGACCGATATTGTTCAAGGAAATGATCATGGCTATCAAGTTCAAACAAATTCCGACCGTCGATATAGATGGTTCATTTCGCAGGATCGAGCATCGGGATATTTGAAATCAAGGGGAGTGAAAGATCTTGAAATGTGAAATCTTGAGATTTAATATGGATAAGCATGAGGTCATGGCCCACAGTTGTGTGGAGAAAAGGAAAGGAAGTTGAACAAAAGATCAAAGAGCCTGATTTGGTCATAGAGAAGGATCTGCATGGCCTCAAGGCATTAGATTTGACTCAAAGGAATTGTGAGTTCGCCTGGAACATTCATGGGTGTCAGGCCTCATCCTGCTCCCAATGAAAGTAGTTAATGAAAATGGGAAAGGTGGTTGAAATATCGTTTCACCACATAAATGGAAAGCATGGAAAATTTGGCCATGGAGGGTAGACTGTTAGCCGAAAGTTCTCTTTCATGGATTTTCTGGTGAAGCCCATACCAATTTGATCATTTGTCTGACAAAAGAATGCAAGTGCAGCCTGATAGAAGAAGATGTAGACGCCAAGCCTTGAATGCAATAACCAGAGCGCACTTCTGAAGGGAGGAAGTTTTTTTGAGTATAAATACTCGATTTTGATATTTTGTTAGGGGATGGTAGAGCTAAGCTCCTGATTGTAAAGTTTTATTAAATCCTCCAGTTTTTTGGTTATGTATCTATATTTGAGACTTCTTGTTTAATATAATTAATCTTATTTGCATATCTCTGTAAACAACTGTGTTAGAACACTCGGGCATGGAGGATGTAGTCGAGGCTATTTATGTTTTTGTGATGTAGGTTTGATCATAGGGAAATCTCCACCAGTTTTAATCAGTATCTGTCTTGTGTTTCCCCCAACACTGAATGAATCGGGCATGGACGATCCATTCAGTTTATTATTATTGAATTGTGATGTATGTTTGATCTCAGTTCAACGATAATTTCATTCAGTTCCTCAAAACTTTGAACAAAGAGGATCTTTTCTTCTAATTTTTTCCTCTTTAAGCTTCTATAAGACCGGATGTCCACAACATACCTCTTCACTCTCCTTAAGTTATTCCACCTACTCACCCTTATTACAACTTACTGACTGAAGTTAGATCGAGACCTCATTTTCCTGTGCATGTCAATCTAGTTTTTTGAGTTAAAGCAATATAGTCCCAAGTCTACGTCCATTAAACCACCCTTAAATTTATTCATTGTGACATACAAACTGATGGGTACTGGGCTTACCTCTTCCTCAATCTAGAGGTGACTTCTGCTACTAACATTTTTGGCGTCATTGTCGGGGACTAAATTGAATATTTTCCCTAGGATTGAACGACCAAGGTTATTGGTTCTAAAGATGCATCAAAACTTAGCACATCAAAGATTGCAACTGTGCACCTGGTGACTCCACTGTGGTGAACCCACGATGAAAAAATCATTGAGTTGAATCCACTAGAGACTCCACTGTTTTAGTTGTGGCTTCTAGAGGCAGACACACGAGGTCTACTCCACAACTGCCTTTAGCAACACCTGAAGTTGACCCAGAGAGAATTGTCAGAAAGGGAAAGGCCCCTCGAGAAGGTACTTCTACTGCTGAACCAGGTATTTATGATGATTTTCATGATCCTTCTATAAAAAAATCCAATTTATGTTTCTCATTTTCCTATCATACCGTCTGTTGGAGTTTCCCGAATTTTAAATTTTTGGAGTGTTTTTGCTAAGTTTTCCCCTCCTAGTATGAGGTTGGAGGGAGAAGTACTTGTCACTCCTCATCCTTGAATTAGTATTTTGGTTTATACCCAGTGCCTCAGAAGATTTTCCTACCTCAGGATTTACCACCCCTCCTCCTAATACTGTTTCTATTTTGCAAAGAGAAACCTCTGCTCCCTCAAGCCCTATAGCCTTTTCTTCAAATCCCTTGTTGTTTTCCTTTCCTCCCAAAATCTCAGTTCCAATATCCCCTGTTAAAACCACATCTCCTCCTAATTATCCTCCACCTATCATCCCTATGGCAGGTTCCAATCCTCCTAGAAACATAATGGATGCCATAGTGGCTGCTAGATATGCCTCCCTGGTCTTACCTCATCCTCTTAATGCCCTCCCAGTTGGTGGCTACCTTAAGAAGTTGCCTACGTTTATAGGGGAGGGATATATAATGGTCGAGGAAAACCTTGCATCTTTCTATAGTTGTGTTGATAACTATGTTATAGTAGACAAAGATGTATGGATGATCATTTTTGTCCACAGTGTTGATGGAGAATCCAGAAAGTGGTTCAGAGCCCTGGCTCCCAGATCCATCACTGGGATTGAGGATCTTGATGATGCTTTCTTGAGATAATGGGGGGATCAAAAGGACTTCATGTATTATATCAGAGATTTAAGTTCCCTAAAGAGAAAAGAGGGAGAGTATGTCTCTGACTTCTCCAAAAGATTCAACAAAATGTAATCCTATGCCAAAAGGTCATTCTACTTCTACGTCAGTGTGGTTGGACGGGGCAAGGACAAGTGGCTATATCCACCTTCCAGTTGTATCCAAAGAGAATAGGGGGTTATATCCTCCTTCTCATTGTAGCTAGAAAATTGGGGAGTTGGAACTTCCCTCAGGTTGTAGCCTAAGAAACTAGGGAGTTGTAGCCTCCTTCTGGTTGTAGCCAGAGAATTGGGGATTTGGATGGTCCTTCAAGTTATAGCTTGAGAAACTAGTGGGTTAGAGCCTCCTTCCAGTTGCAGCTAGAAAACAAAGGAAGTTGGTGTTTCCAATGAATGTATTTCTTAAATACATATAAGAAAAATCATTCTGTGGTTTTCTCCCGCTTTGGGTTTCCATGTAAAAACCCGATGTACTATGTATGTGTGTGATTTCTCATTTGTTCATTGTTTATATACTCTGCAACTATTGGATGATAATGTTACATTCATATAACACTTGCATTTTATGGTGAAAAATGATTAAATTTCTCTATTACTAATTCACCCCCCCTCTCAGTAATCCAACACATACACCACTGCTATATAAAAAGCAACGTGGTGAGGAAGACAAGGTTTATAATTTGTAGGGTAAAAAAAAAGAATTCCTAAGTTAGTAGTCTCAGTATCTCCCAAGAAAGACAACAATGTTTTCCTCTATGAGGGGGAACTCTGGAGGACTTCTAGAGAATACATTACACAAGGATTTTGTGCCATATCCTCCACGATGGAGTAATTCTGAGAAGCCCTTGAATTCGGTTTGAGAGAAACCTTTTTGAATGCACCCTTAGGGATGTGAGTCATAGTTTCTCCCACAGTATTCTCAATTTGAAGAGGAGGCAATGGATTGGGGACTTATTTTCCCTTGTCATCAGATTCTGGCATTCTGTAATTATGAGCCATGGTCTACAGATTAGCTTTAGACTTCATCATGTAAATTTTTTTGGCTATGTTGTTAGCATTAGGTGTGAGGACTCCTTGATTTCCCCTAGGCTCGTTCATGGATGAGGAAGATTGAGTCAAATTTTTCCCTTTTGTAAAAGGGTTAGTTAACACGATGGGTTGTTGTTGTTCCAATAACTTTTGGGCTTCCTAAAGCTAATGGCATTAGTGAGTCAAGTGGTCATTCTTGCAAAGCTTTACACAAAAAAATCACCTTCATCTTTTCATTTTTTCCCTCGCCATAATTATTCTCATCCTTCTTATCCCCATTACCCTTCGTTTTTTTATATTTCCTCTTTCCCTCGGTTTGATTTTTTTCCTTGGGATTTGTTGATTTCACACTGTGTACATATGACGTTTGGGTTACGCAGGTATCTGAACTAGGAGTTTTGGTTGACCACAGTTTGTTGAATCGATAACTATTGTAACTGATTTGTCAACTGATTTGTCAACTAGGAGTTTACCATGCCATTGACTTGAGGCCCAAAATTTTGTTTGGTCTTGTTGAAAGTCGACCGTGGTGTTTTGGGCAGGATCTCGCACAACATACCGGATTGAGAGTAAATTAACTCTAGTTTCTAGGCTCTCATGATAGCCTCTTCTTCGGAAAAAAACCCTGGACGTCCTGATGTCTTTGGATACACAAGGCACAAAGGAATTTAGGAACCACTCGAGCAAAAATGTGGGAGGGACCTTAACTTTGATCAAACTATTTTGTCATTACCATTCTCGAATATGATCCTATATATGGATGGATTTTGTTTTCTCGAAGTTGGCCATCAACTCGGTGTCGACATTGTATCTTACTGATAATTGTAAGTGGTTTAAGAAGACCATGTCCAGGTCATTAAAGTAATCATACTTCATGCTATCAAGCTCCATATAACATATCGTGGCACCCCCTATAAGAGTGCATTGAAACAAATGAAACTGAAAAGAATCATCCTTTAACGAGTTGGATAAGCACCATAAATGAAATTTCATAACATGATCACCTGGATCCTCACTAGGCTTGCCTTCGAACTTAGGGATGTTTGAGGGAATCTTAGTTGACATGGGGGGCCAACGCGGATCATGACATATTGAGTCGTTCAATAGTCTCAACAAGTCTGGAAAATGCAGAGTTGCTAGGAAAGGTAGTGTAGGTTGTGGTGGATTAAAATAAAAAGAGGGGCTTGGATTTTGGCTGGAACCAATTTTCTAGGAATATTTTGGCTGTTGGATAGGGTTTTGGTAGAATCTGTGGTGGCCCTATCCAGAAAAAGGAGTTTTCATTTGATTCTACATCATTGGTTGATTCCCGTAGTTGGATAACATGTTGATCCAAATTTTATGAGAATAATGAAATGAATACATATTATTAAAATATTCTTAATGCAAAATAACAGAGATACAATAAAATTGGTTTTCTATTCAATAAGGAAATAAGTTGAAACTGTAAAATGCAGCGAAAAAAAAGATTGTTGGAATGGTGGTGGCTTATCTCTAAGACGATATGTGAAGTCTGCACTCATTCACAAGAATATGGTTACAATGAGGCTCCGAAGGCCTTTTACAATAAATAGCAATGTCAAAAACCCTAGACATCCAAAAACCTAACCCTAGGAGATGAAGCGCCAAAAGTCATGTGGGCCTCGTTTGGGTAAGTTAGTACATCAACTTCTCGGGGTCGTAACTTTTGCATACGATCTTCATTTTAGGTGCATGATATCCCATTGGAAAGGTCTAACTGAGAATAAAAATTTTCAACTGGCCCAAGGCAAATACTATAGCAATTCCCTAGGCCTCAAATACCCAAAAATGGTGTTTAGGGCCTCAAAACAGCCCTGGAAGTTTGGAACCCGAAAAATTGCCAAAAAACTACCAAGATGGAAAAAATTTTTTCAAGCCAGAGGAATAGGTGGGTGGCCACCAATATACACCTGGATTAATCCTCCCTCCTTAGGAAGCAATGGTCTCTATTGCATTGATTTCCCCCATAAGATGAGGAAATTTCTACTGAATTTGGCCCCGGGTGAGCCACTTGCCTTGGTGCAAGAGATGCCCTTCTTTGATGACTTGATAAAGTTGGATCCTTTGTTTTCGAGTGCTATTGGCATAGAGGGTTAGAACTAGGGTTCAATGCTTCAGAAACTCACCAACAAAACCCTAACTAGTGGACCTTTCGGCAACACCTGCGAAGGAGATGAAGTCTCACCCGAGGTAGAGGCAGGGGTGGTTGCAGGACTCCAGTGTCTGCAACCTTAGATGGGACACAGATATATGATTATAGCACCTTAACAGAGCACTTAGAAGCTATATTTCATTAGTATTTATCCTGTATTTATAACGTAGATAAACCCTAAAAACATATTAGCACAGTATTCACCCAAATCTAATATATTCGAGCACAAAGCACATCAACATAGATCTGATCTAGCATCCATTCATACTAAGATATCATATCAGATTCATCTAGCATACATGATTACACTAAGAATTAATCATATGAAAAATAAAACAACCATAATGAACAAAGCAACCACAACACATGATATATGCGGTTCACCCCCAGCTCGGGGCTACGTCCACCAACTCTTCTTATCTTTATTGTCATCTGTCAATCTTGTACATGCACAAAGACACAAGATCCTACTCTGCATAGGATAGGAGATCTGTGCATACTTCACTATATCCTCCTTCCCCAATCTAGGTTACAGCACAAAGAATTTTCACAGTCTACACATAAGTTTCTTACAATCACTTGCACTTATCTCTGCAAGTTCTCAACACAACATGCACAAAGCATCATAACCATTCGCACTTAGCTAACATTATACTTTTCTAGCCTTTATAGGTCCTTTTATTACATTTCCTAGACATCTATTTATACATTATGAAAGGTCCTAAGCATGGGTAAAACCCATGGGCCGACATCCCCATACCTATTACATAATCCCCAAAACCAAAAATCCCTAAACAAGGGGCCGAGATCCCGCGATCTTTGCTTCGACTTGGGCTCTGCCTTCAACAACCTGTCAAAGTCCCAAAATAGTTCAAACCTAACCAAGGATATCCAAAACTTGGTCAAGGGCTAACAAGTTCCCTTGATTTGTGTGTCCACAATCTGATCACTGGATGCTTGTTTCATGCAGTCAGGGTTGATCTATGTTGGTGTCAAATGCTCTGCTATCTCTGATGTGTCCAATAATGGTGGGAAATATGGACATTGAATATTGGATGCAGAACAAGGAAGGGGGGGAATGTTGAGCTCAAAATAATTTCCACCCACATCCTTGGTTATGGTTTATGACTCATAATGGAGTGGGAGAAGCTTACGATGGGGCCTTGTGAGGCACTCTTTCTGGAAATGCAACCAAAATTTGTCACCCACCTAAAACTTATGTGGCACCTAATGTTGACCATGGCACTACTTGTACTTGGCATTAGAATTATATAGAATATCCTGAACCTGTTGGAGGATGTGATGGATCCTATCAATGAACTAGGTGGCTTTGTTAGCTTCTGATCGAGAAGGAGACAATTCGGCCGAGGTGGTCGCTAGGGGTAGTGCAACATCCTTGGGGCCGAATCATTGGAATCCCAACCCCACCTGAAAGGGGTTGTGTCCAGTTGAGCTATGCAGGGCTATGTTGGAAATAGGTAAGACTCTCATCCCATGTGTGGGTTTTTTTTGAATTATACATGCACATGACATGTATGACCATCTGACTGACGACCTCAGTTTGGCCATCTATCTGGGGGTGGAAGGTAGTGGATTCGATGAGCTTTGTATCCAGCAATGAACAAAGACTCGACCATAATGAGATGAAGAACTGACTATCACAGTCTGAGATAATGGCTGTGGGATCCCAAAATGTACCCATACTTGTTCAAATAAGAGCTCGACAGTTGCTTCTACGGTGATGTTCTTCTTGTAGACGACTAGAATCGTCATCTTGAAAAAGTGATCAACAACCACAAAAACAAAGTCATTTCCCCTCTTGGTGGATGGGAGGCCCGACATGTAGACCATTGAGATGGATTCCCAAGGCTTGTTAGGAGTAGGTAGATGGGTCTACAGGCCATGTTTCTTAGTGATCGGTTTGGAAATAGCGCTGGCGGTGTAGGACCTGATATAATTTCTGACATAGTGTCAAAGTTTCAGCCAGTAGAAATGTTTCTGCAGCACTTCCACTGTCTTTTCGATGCCAAAGTGTCCTACCACCCAACTATAGTGAGATTCCCAAATCAAATTCTCATGTTTGCTTTATGGAATGCAGAGATGGCCCAGATGACACAACAAACCATACTGAAGATGGAAATTAGAGACCACTAAGTTGGTACCCAACATTTGGTAGGTGGTGAAGAAGTTAGGGTCTGTCTCGTAGAGGTGGGGGCATCTGGAGGTCTTGTGGCTACAATATTCTAGCATCGTTGTGAGTGTCGTGATTGGAGGTTGGTTGAGGCAGTTAGAAAATAAATTGGTACTTCTTATTTTATACTTGATGTTGAGGTGGAACTGTTGTAAGTATGTTGACCACTTCTGATGGCGGTCATTCTGCAATTTTCCTTGGGTCTTCATGAACTGTAGTGGCTTGCGATCAATGTGGATGAATGTCTCCTTCCCAAGAATGTAATGTCTCCACTAGCATTAGGATTTCACAATGGAGTAGATTTATTTTTCATAAGTAGGGTACTTACATATAACATATGAGAGTGTTTCACTATGATATGACATGGGGTGGTCATGTTGAGTGAGAACAATGTCCACAACATAGTCTGAAGCATCTGTCTTGATCTCAAAGGGATGTTGCGGGTCTGGTAATGAAACTATCGTGGATGAGCACAAACACTTCTTCCAGTCATTGAAGGCTTGTTGTTGGGATAGGCCCCACACAAATTTTTCCTTACCACCACCCCTGGTTACTTGGATGAGGGCCCATGCAATATGAGAGAATCCCAGCACGAACCTGCGATAAAAATTGGCAAGGCCCAAGAAGCTCTGAAGTTCAGTGAGTGTGGCTGGGGTTGGCCAGTCACAGATGACCTAGATCTTGGCTAGATCCACATGCACACCATGTTGATCAATGATGTATCCTAAGTAATGGACCATGTCCATGCCGAAGGATCATTTTTCCAAGTTTGCATATAGTTTGTGTTGTCGCAAGGTCTGTAGAACCTGTTGAATATCCTGCAAGTGTTACGCCCAAGTATTGTTGCATATGAGGATGTCATCCGGATACACCACTACAAAAGTATTAGTGAAAGGTCATAGGATATCGTTCATCATCTTCATAAAATTTGTTGGAGCATTTTTCAAACCAAAGGGCATTACTAACCATTCAAAAATACCTTCTTTTGACTTGAAGGAAATCTTCCATACATCTATCTATTCTATTGGGACCTGGTGGTATCTAGACTTCAGATCAATATCACTGAAGTATTTGTCCCCCATGAGATAATCAAGGAGGTAGTCGATTCGGGGAATCAGGTACCAGTTTTAGACTATGATTTTATTCAGGGCTTGGTCATCAATGTAGAGTTGCCTGGTCCCGTATTTATTCAACACCAACACGATTGGGATCCCACAAGGCGATGAGGTGGGATGGATGTGCCCCTTGTGGAGAAGTTCTTGGAGTTGGTTCTTGATATCATTGTTTTCTAACTAAGAGCAGTAGTAGATTGGCCCATCGGGTGGTGGTGCATCTGGGGTCAGGTCGATGGGATGCTTGACCTGGTAGTGCAGAGGTACCCTAGTAGGAGAGGATAAGATATATGAGTACTCTTCCACGACCTTATCCATTTGCTTCTTTTATGTGGAGAGATCATTTGTGGAGGCCCTGAATGTGGTTTTGATCTTTCTCTCACTCTGAGAGGGGATCACGAAGAAGACAAATTTCCCAGTATGAGAGATGACCTTCCTGCATTTCTTGGCAGATATCAAGTAAATAGCACTAGGAGGGACTTTCTCGGGTATCTTGTATAATTTCTTGTTCAAAGTAATAATAAGACTATGAGGCCTAGACTCATATACAGCATGATGTTTTCATAAATAAGGTTTTCCCAAAAGAACATTACAAACTTTGAGAGAAGAAGCATCACACAATACCTCATCTTTGAAGGGCTTGATGTTGTACGACAGTTGATACTGTTGGTTGATGTAGAGATCGCTTCCTTGGAGGATCCATCCAATGGTGTAGGGTTGTGGGAGTGACATTGTCGGTAGGGCCAACCACTTGACGACCTATGCTGAGATGAGGTTCTTCTGGCTACCGCTATCAACAATGAAGTGAAGAGGGGTGACTTTTACCCACATCTATGAATGGAAGAGGTGCTCTCCTTCTTCTTTCTCATATGGTTCACTAAGATAGAGCTTTGTGGTAGAAACAGTGGCACTGGGTTCCATGTCAATGATCTATCTTCCCCTTTCTGGTTCTGACTCAGAGTCAGAACCCACATCTGATTCAAAGGATTTCACTTCAGCCACTAGCGATTGCTTTGAGTGGCACTCAATAGTGTTATTCCAAGGGCTCTTATGGAAGTCACACCACTTCCCAATATCTTTCTTTGTATTTCCAGTGTCCTTCTTTTATTGCGGTTTGGAACTATTTTCCCGATACTCTCCATCTTTTCTATGTCCTTTGTTCTATGGGTTGGGGCTTCCCTTTCCTGGATTTTGCTGTGAGGGGTTTCCAAGCCCAAATTGTGACGTCTTTTGTTTGAGCTTCTGCTCAATTTTGACATCATATCAGTAGGCCGCGCCCAAGGAAGATATGTACAAAATTTCCATTTCAGTCTAGATGTATCTATGAAAAACACCGTGATACTTGAGCACCTGATGTCACTCTGAATATTTGATACCCAGCTTGGTGTGCAAGGTATGGAAGATATTTGTAAACTTTGGCACTGCTTGGTCTCTTTCTTGGAGCAGTGTGGTTCATTTGGTATACAACTCATCATAACTTCTGAAAAGGTAGTATTGTTCCTTAATGACATCCCCTAAGGATTCCCAAGTGTCCATGACTGTAAATAATGAGGGTTCCTCTGTTTTCTTTTGATCACATAAATTTTCCCACCAATATTTGACATGGGGTAAGGCTTTGAGGAACACAAAAGTAATATTTTCTCTATTTGAAAAGTTATGGATAGAAAAATACCCTTCTAGTAGATTCAACAGCTTGTCTACAACATTTGCGTCTATCTGACCTTCAAATATAGGAATATCAAAGTTGATTTTTACCTTGAAGGGGGTGGCGCCTCCGCTCAAGGAAGATGTGTCGCCTGTTGGTAGCCACCGAAGGATTTGTGTGAAACTATCCATCATCTCATTCCTATGTTGTGTGATGGATTCCTCAAGAAACATTTTGAAAGGATATCATGTCCCATCATATTTTTTTTCTCTTTCCATGAGAGGTATCTTAGGCATGCGAGAGATTTTGTCCTCGAGAGAAACAATCTCGAGACCCAATTCTTTGTACCCTGACCTCGTTGGGGACATGCATTAAGATGACAAGGAGTAGACCGCTCTGATACAACTGATATGGATTTTATGAGAAGAATGAAATGAATACATATTATTAAAATATTCTCAACAAAAAATAATAGAGATACAATAAAATTGGTTTTCTATTCAATAAGGAAATAAGCTAAAACTGTAAAATGCAGCGGAAAACAAGCTTGTTGGAATGGTGGGGGATTATATCTGAGACAAGATGTGACAGTTGTGCTCATTTGCAAGATTATGGTTACAATGAGGCTCTGAATTCATTTTACCATAAACATGAATGTAAAAAACCCTAGACATCCAAAAACCTAACCCTAGGAGATGAAATGCCAAAAGTCATGTGGGTCCTGTTTGGCTAAGTTAGTACATCAACTTTTTGGGGTCGTAACTTTTGCATACGATTTCCATTTTAGGTGCATTACGACCCATTGGAAAGGTCTAACCGAGAAGAAAATTTTTTGACTAGCCCATGGTAGTAAATTTAGCAGTCCTGTGGACCCCAAATCCCCAAAATACATCTTTTAGGGCCTCAAAACGGCCTCAGAAGTTCGTAACCCGAAAAATTGTCGAAAAACTGCCAAGGTGGAAAATTGTTTTTCGAGCCAATGAAATAGGTGGGTGGCCACCATAATCCACCTGGATCAATCCTCCCTCCTTAGAAGGAAATGGTATACATTTATTGAGTTCCCCCATAAGATGAATAAATTTCTGTTGAAGTTGACCTCAAGTGAGCCACTTTCCTTGGTGCAAGAGTTTCCCTGCTTTGACGACTCGATAAAGTTGGATCCTTTGTTGTCGAGTACCCTTGATCTGTGTGTCCACAATATTATCACTGGATTCCTATTTCATGAAGTCAGGGTTGAGCTCTGTTGGTGTCAACTTCTCTGTTATCTCTGAGGTGTCCAATAATGGTGGGAAATATGGCTGAAGGAGATCCATGTTGAAGACTGGATGCAGACCAAGGAAGGGAGGAATGTTGAGCTCAAAATCATTGTCACCCATAGCCTTGGTTATGGTGTATGACCTATAATAGAGTGGGTGAAGCTTCGAATGGGGCCCTGTAAGGCATTCTTTCTGCAAATGCAACCAAACTTTGTCGCCCACCTGAAACTTATGTGGCACCCGATGTTGATCATGGTGCTGCTTGTAGTTGGCATTAGACTTCTATAGAATATCTTGAACCTGTTGGTGGATGTGCTGGATCCACTCAATGAAATGGGTGGATTTTTCATTTTCTGGTGGATCAAGGGATAAGTCGGTTGAGGTGGTCGCCAAGGGTAGTACAACATCCATGGGCCCCATCCTAACCCCACCTGAAAGGGGTTGTGTCTAGTTGAGCTATGTCGGGCTCATTTATAGATATGTTGGACATAGGGAAGACTCTCATCCTATGTGCGGGGGTGTTTTGAATTATACATGCATAGGATATGTACAACCATCTGATTGACGACCTCATTTTGACCATCTTTCTTGGGGTGGAAGGCAGTGGATTTGGTGAGCTTGGTACCCAACAATGACCAAAGGCTCGACCAGAATGAGATGAGGAACCGACTATCAAGGTATGACATAATGGTTTGTGGGATCCCAAAATGTACCTATTGGGCATAGGCCCATTTTGGGGAAAAAGGAATGATGCAGAGGCCAGAGAGTTGGAGGAAAATCATGCGAGGCATGCATGAAAGAAGAAGGGAAAGAAATACAACTGGAAGAAAAGCAATGGAAGAAAGTGCTTATGCAAAGGAGAAAAGAACGCAAGGCCAGCATGCACTAAGACCTAATTAGATTAGGGTTTTGGTAAGAGAATGTAATGACCAATGAGCCAAGAATAGACATAAATAGACACCTACGAGGTTTAGGGGGGGTTCAGTGTCTTTGATGATTGTTATGAGTTACTTGCATGAGATAGAGTAACAGGTATGTGACACTGGTATGATCTGATACATTTTTGTAAGATATTGAGCTATGGGAGGGAAAATGAAATCGACATTGAGGGTTAGATCGCAGGATTAGGAGCCTGGCGTGACCTAGTCAACCTTGTAAAGGTCGTGGAGTCTATTGATGGATGTATGAATAAAGTTGTAGTGTGCGCGAAACCATGCATGAAAAACCTATAATAAAAGAGCCTTAGAACCAAATATTTGTGGATGTAGCCCAGGAAGGGGCAAACCATGGTAACTCATGTGTTGTGTGGAATGATTGTTGGTTGTATATTTGTTGTTAATGGTTAAATCTCATATAAATGCTTTGTTGAAATAGTTAGATCTTTGGATTTGCATGCATGCATAAGGAACATTAGGATAACTAAGATCGATGAATGACATAATATTTATTAATAAAATAAATATAATCCATAGCATGCACTGCCAGATACCCACTTAATCCTGGACTGCAAGCACTTGAGTGTTGCATTCACCCATTATGACTATCTCGGGTGAGACTATGCAACACACTCTGTATACTGCGTTGCATTATGGTTTACCAGGAGGGACGATAGTTTTAGAGGCTTTGTTGGAACCCTAGAAAGCATGAACCTGAGTCAATCACGTTAAAATAATAGCTCAGATAAGAAACCAACAAATGGTTATGTTTTCGGTTGGAACAACATAGGATTGAGTGGATGGGATCTATTGAAGATCTGGTAAAAGAATGTGTGTTTTGTTGAAGATCTGTCAAAAGAATGTAAGATCTGCAGAAAGCGGGTCAAAAGAATACCGAATCGAGTGACAACAAGATGAAAGAATGTGTCGCTATAAGGGGATGTTAAGACCATGGAATCCCACAAAAGCATAGATCGAAATATGACTAAATACAAAGGAGCTCGAGTTTGCGCAGAAAGATAACAGAAACCCTAGAGTAACACCACACAAATATCTTGAGAAATATGCGTTTACTGATCTGCACAAAGTCTTTTTCTATGACTTTCCACACTTATTACATGAGTGGATATTGAGGTTGAAGGATAACCACACAACAAATTGGATCTGAAAGTTAGAGTGGAATTCAATTCAGATCGCACAGTTACAGTAGGTGAACAACAAATTCACTCGCGCAGTAGAATTTTGGCTCAAAAACATTGTAGTAGGATTTATAACAGAATTTGTAATCGATACAATGAAGTCATACAATGCAGCGGAGCAAGAGTTTCTATGTGGCCCTCGAGGAAAGTATATTAGATCATTGTATACTTCTATTAATAATTTTCTCTATTAAAAATGTGTAATGAAAATGGAATCATACAGCTAAACTTCCCTGCGTGCATGGGGGAAGGGGGGAAGCACAATAGAAAAAGGAGAAATGGAAGGAGAAGTGTATAAAGGAAAGAAAGAGGAAGCCTTGGACCCAATCATGATGGATGACGAAAAGATCAAGTGAATCATGGTGACAACTGGAAAGATGTGCAGTGGAGTACCCTACCAATATAAGGTGAACACCAAGAAAAGAGTCATAGCCATGAGGGAAGGCTTGACAAGTGACGAAGAAGAGGTAGAGGATCTTCATGTTGTTGAGGAGATTGAGGAAATCCTGCATGCAACATATGAGAGGAAGACAAGAGGTGCAAGATTGAAAATAGAAGGCCTCAATCCTATCCATGTTAAAGTCAGTGTGGAGCTCATGAACCCATGTGCGACTAATACACCAATAGGAACCCCACTATTTAGACAACCAAGTTTTGGGAGAAGGAGGACAACAGAAAGTACATCCACACAAGGAAAAACAACTAGGGGAGATAGTTCAGGAAATATTATTCAAGGGTCTACACTGCGTAGAAGTAGTAGTCCAACATAGTTTGCAATGGAAGGACATGATCCCACCATTTAGTTACCAGAATTTTGAGGCGAGGAAGAAGAATACCCTGAGAAACACTTGTTCATTTATGCAAGTATCTAGGAAGAAAAACATATCATTGATGAAGACACTAAACTTGCGCATCTATCCATTACGCTAAGAGATCGCGCACTAGACCGATACATGAGTCTAGACGTAAATAGTGCACCTGGGACAAAAATGACACCGACAGACATTAATAAGTTACTAATTAATGAGTTCTAGAAGCCGAGATATGAGGATAAATACATGAATGAGATGATATAAATCTGACAGAAACCAGGAGAATTTGTCTGGGAAATTGACCAGCGATTTAAGTGTTTGAAAGGGAAGTTGAGGTATGCCATGACATATATGCATCATAGGCATCTATTTGTGAATTATTTGTTACCGCACCTGAAATACTCACTCAGGAAACATAAATTCCAATCTCAAGGAAAGGCTCTTCAGGAAGCCTTGCAAATGGAGGAGAATTAGTACCACAAGACAGATCCAGCTATAGAGGAGTTGAAGGAGGATATGAAGAATCTTACCTTTCAACTCAATCAGAATAAGGGAAAGGACAAGTGAGAAGTTGTTTGGTGTACCACATGTAGAAAAAAAGGGCACCATAAGAATGAATTTCCAACATTCATGCAGTATATGGCAACAAGAATGCCAAACCCTTTGCCAACAAGAGGACCCTGGTGTGAAATTTGCAAGATGCACGGGCATGATCCATATCATTGTCCTATGATGCAAAAATACCAGACAATACCAAAGAATGCATACTGCACTTTTTGAAAATCAGTAGGGAACGATGACAAAGACTGCAGAACAATGGATCTGATGAGGGAAAAGGACATTAAACACATATAAGGTGCAAGCTGAAATGATGACAAGGCAAGCTCCACTACAATTTAATCAGGCACCACCGCAGTATAATACTACGCCGCAACAATATAACAATGCGTAGTTGCAACAGTATAACATTGGGCAATCGTAGTATAACCTTGCATAGTATAATCAAGTACCTCAATACAATACACCACGTGGAGATCGATCTGGGTACATAGGAGGTGGAAGAGTCCCAGTAGTGTGCCATAACTTCCAACAACGAAGACACTTTGGAAGAGAATGTCCACTTCCACTAGCGACTTGTATGTATTGTCGCACATCGAATCATGACATGGAAGAATGTCCAACACTATTAGTAAATATCCAAAAAAAGAGGAATTAGAACAATTAGAATTTTCAGTGGATTTCATAAGAAGTGAGGGATGAAGGAAGAAACATAAACATAGTGACACGCGAAGGTGATAAAACAAGAGATGATGCGTCCAAACAAGAACCAGTACAGTACCAGTGGATTAAGAAGAACACCATGCCACCCAAGAAATTTGATACAGGAAAGGAGAAGGAGACCTTTAAGGAGTCCAGACAAGAATTACTCAAGCATAATGTTGCATCTACATCTACCGCGCACAATAATCACTACATCCCAACATATGAAATGTTGTCAGCATTGGACCATACCAGTGAAGTCCACCCGGGAAACCAAGTAAGTTGTATTAAAACTTCCCTACAATCCTATATTCAAGTATTTAAGGATCCATCATCTATTTTAGTATTACAGAACCTATTAGATAGATGTACCGAAAAATCTGAGAGAAAGTTAGAACAAAGGATAGTCAATCACCTTCATTCCATAAGGAGAACCAGCAGAGATTTTAGATTGAATTCCAACATTGGAGATTTTAACATGGGCGATGTGATATTAGATCTGGGATCTGAAGTGAATGTATTACCCAAAAAGACATGGAAATGCATGGGAGAACCTACCTTAGGATACTCACCAGTCCAACTGAAGTTAGAAAACCAACACAGAGTTCTGCCAATAGGGAGGCTGAAAGGAGTGATAATAGATCTAGACGGAGTGCGCACTAAGGCAGAATTTGAAGTGATCGAAAGCATGGATGGCACAACACCATATCCAGAATTACTGGGATTGTATTGGGAATTTGAAAATCATGCGATAATCAACTTGAAGACCAGGAGGATGATATTTGAGTCAGACGAATACAGGGCTATCGCGCCTCTAGATCCATCAAAAGACGAAATATTTGTGGAACCAACATGTTTAGACCTGGAATAAATTAACCAGATGTATCGAACCACCACACACACCAAATATTACATCAATCCAAATATCAATGGTGTACTTAGATGGAGAAGTATCACATCATGTGCTTCCGACTCAGACACAGGTCTGGAGAATTGGCAGCAACGCCTACATGAGGTCTCAACTAGAATATGTGCATGAATAGACCACACAGTAAGGTGGGTTGGGATAGAAATCAAAGAACCTCCAAGTTTCCATGGAATACACGACTTGGAAGAATTACTAATGAGATACAAGGAGGAAGTATCAGATAGTCAAATATTGTTGGCTCTCAATGATCCAAATGGATTTTGTATCCTCAAGTTATATGATCCAATGGTACAATGGTTATGGGTATACTTCGCTCTTCACATGCTAAGCTCTTTAAGATACTAAGCCTTTTTATATTGCTTTCCATACATGGTGCATTATTCTATGCTAATATATCATACATATGATATATGGGAACGTCACAATGTGTTTTTAAAAGGGTTTAAACTATGCAAACGGTTCACATAGTACGAGACTCCACATCCCTTATGGCTATCACATAGTGCGTTCCATACATTGATATATATAGCAAGGTTCCGGTACATGTATTGGTTCTATGAGTGTGCAATATCCATTTGTGCACGGTTTATACTGTTTTGAAGGGTGGTTTCATGGCAATGGGAAAGACATTTGTGTACGGGTTCATTGACTCGTTTTGGCAGAGATTTTGGCGGAGTACCATCCAGTTTAGCTGGGAACTTCTAGATTGTGGCATATAACCATTTAATAAAGAAAAATGGGAAGTCCATATGTTCAGAACAGAGTTATAACATGTGGAAAACTATGAAAAACATTAAAAAGAACCATTGAATGATAGGCGGACAATGATATCCATTATAATGATTGGCAAGCATGATTAGACCCATTGGTTCGTTTGTTATTTCTATTCCCATGTATGTCACCGAGTCTATGCCAAGCATAACCTCCCACTTAACTGATCATTGATGAGTATTGTTATTATAACAGAGATTTGGCCACTGTTGACCGCTCGTTTAGCACGGAGGTCAACTCATATATAATGAAGATTATCTATGTCGAAGACAGCAGGGTTCTACTGGGTGTTTTTGAACACCAGCACTTAAAATTTTGTAA
>JZKD02S2127179.1:4639-15114 GCA_000966675.3 Picea glauca
ACTAGGAGGTATAATTACAACTAATGGCCTAAAGCCGACATAAATAAAATAACATTACTAATATAATATGCCCCAATTAAGGGGTAATGAGCCAATATTAGGGCTTAACACTGAAGGAGTTATCTACATACCCTCTCCTACTTGTACTCATTTGATATAATTTATTTGATTTAGGGAGAATGCCCTGAGCGAGTGGGAGAGAAGGACGTATGTTATTTGTAGAATGAGGCAGTTAAGGTGAAATTTTTCTAGCTTTGTCTCGAAGTACATGTGGTCCTTTCTAGCTTACTATATTTCCCTTTAGGTTTTACTAGACCACTAGGCAGACACTTCATCACTTTCCAAGGTTTTTTATTTGCAAAGATTAGATACAAAACTCCTTTAGAACAACTGCAATTCTCCCAGCACTTGTTTTGTTGTATGTAAGCAAGATTCAAGAACATAATTCGATATATACCGCATGAACTAAGGTCAACACATTCTTTTTAGAACACAATATTCAAAGCGCAAAAAAATACTATGACAAAAATAAATAAATGAAGGACTCTACAATCAGCCTACCTAAAAATAAAATATCATGAAAAAACACACATATTTTTTTAATTTTTTTTTTATCAAAAATATTGTTTTAGGGCTTGGGCATTTACTGGGAGGGCATCAGGTTCCCCCCTTAGATTTTTCAATTGATACATGCCTGCCCCAATTTTCTCATCTACCTGAAAATGTTTGAGCCATAGATTCTAAAACTTCGAATGTTTTCCCTTCAGCTCATTTGCTCTGCCCCATTTAAGGACCAAGTCTCCTACTTCAAAATTCTTCTCTTTGACCTTATGCTTATCAAACTACCTTTTAACTATCTGTTGATGAGAAATTAACTTTGATTTTTCTTTCTCCCTTTATTCTTCCAGCATGAGGAGGGTGTCAATTCTCTATTGAAAAACAGATGAGGGTTGTCCCCTAGAACCCTAAGTAAGATGAAGAGATAGAATATATAGCCCGTTCGGGAGAATGGATTTTTTTTGTATACTAGAAAGTATGGGGAATTCCCTATAGCTTCCTTGGGTGTTACCCTATCGTCCCATAAGAAATTATGAAGTGAATTGTTCCAATTCCTCTGGTTGTCTGCAACTATTTTCTTTGATATCCTCACTAGGTTTTTATTGGTTGATTCTGCCACTCCATTCCCCTATGGATAGTAGTTTGCAAATTATTTGGTTATGATTCCTTTGTCTAGATAAAAATATGTTAATAGGGTGGAAGAAAAATAAGAAGAATTATAAAAAAAAAAAGAATAGAAGGCATGCTGAACCTTGTGATCAATTGTTTTTCTATGAGTTGGATCACCATCTTTTCATTTACATGAGTCGGAGAGATGACCTCTGCCCATTTCATGAAATAGTTTATGGAAATAGGTATGTATTTATGTTTTTTTGAATAAGTTGGTGTAATTTATCCTATGACATCTAACCCCCATTTCTCGAATGGTCTGGATATGGCCATAGGTTGGAGTGGGACAACTGCTCTCTTTTCCCTCCCTAGGCTCATTTGACAAGTTTTACAGTTCCTAGCGTATATGTGAGAATATCTGAATATATTAGGCCAATAATAGTCGATGTTGGCACAGGGGTAGACCCAAGGTTCACTCCAATAGTGCACCAACAAGACCTAACTACTGTCCCTTTCAACAACACCTACGAAGAAGATGTAGTCTCACCTGAAGTAGCTATGGGGGGGTGTAGGACTGAGATGTATACAACTAGGGGAATATCAAGTGGATCTTAACATAATACAATGTAGTATACCTAGCTCACTTATCACTAAAATCTACTCCACATTCTATAGATCTGATCTAATCCAATAATGTAATAACAATATATCAAATACAAAGATAAAGCATCAATAAAACACACATAACACCAGATATACGTGGTTCACCCTCTCCCTAGGGCTACATCCACAGAACTGTGCTTATGATATATTAAGGTAAATCTTACAGTTCTTGTCTGCACTCTCTGCTAGTAGGTCCTCTTCTTCTTCTCTCTTTCTCTCCCCCTCCTGTGCACCCACCTGCAGGACTTGATCTTTGCACCCAGCTAAAGATCTTACAATGCCAGAAGGATCTTACTCTCAGCACTTCTCTCACTTACAATACAATATTCTCTCAATGAAAATAAATCAATAACAATGCCCAACAAGAGTACCCACCCAACCTAGGTCCTCTTGACCTCTATTTATACAATATATTCCCTCATCGACATCCTTAGGTTGAGACCTAGGTGTCAAAACCCTAGATATACAAACCCTGGGTGTCTAAAACCCTAGGTCAACTTGACCCTCTTTTCCTGGGCTTCGCCAACCTATCTCTCCTTTCTTCCTTTTCATTGCTAATAGTGGATTTTCCCGCTATCTGATTTTTCCTCAATCCATATACCTTGCTTATTTGTTATCCTTGATCTCCTCATCGAACAACTAGATTTATTGGGATTCACTCCTTCTTTTCTGCTCTTTTTCTTACTTCAACCCAGTAACAGTCACTGTGTCTCCCGCGAAGTTTGCATTTTACCTCTTCTTCCTTGATCTTCACTTGATTACATACCCAAGGGCCAATATTCCCCCAACACTCACATGTGACTCGTCCCGAGGCACTTTAGATCTGATCCTTCTGTTTTACTTCGACTTTGGACTGCGCAGTGCAGTCTTTGCTTTCTTCTTTATGCCTCCTCTCCATCCATGTGTAGTCTATATTTTCTGTGTCTGGCACCCAGTTTCAACTGCACCTGATACCTAGACATTTTTCCTCTTGTTTTTACTAAGAGATGCGAGGCAAATGGTTGTCATAGTACAACTTCAGCCAACTCCCATTTACCAATCCTTCCTTCCATTCTCCCTTCAAAGTTTTCATTTGCACAACCCCTCCTTCTATAACATAAGCGATCTCATATGGTCCTAGCCAATGCATTCTGAACATCCCTGGGTGTTTTATAAACTTACTTTTGTACACCAGTACTAAGTCACCTTGCTTGAATGCCTTCTTCTTATTGTGCATGTCGTGGTAGGCCTTCTCTTTGTYCTTCTGAACGTGTTGATGAAATACTGCAATAAATCTGTCTTCTTCTAGTTCAACCAACTATGAAAGCCTCTCCTGAACAACTCCAATGTCATCCATACTTGTAAAGGCAACAATTMTTAAGCTTGGAATCAAGTATTCCATTGGGACAACAACTTCGATACCGTAGACTATCTTAAAAGGGGTCTTTATGGTCAATTTCTTACAACTAGTTCTATAGGCCCAAAGTATTGCATGTACTCTTAAATCCCAGTCATCCCTATTCACATTACAAATCTTCGCCAGTGTTGTCTCCAAGATTTTGTTGAATGCTTCGACTGTTCCATTTTCCTAAGGATGATAAGGTGTGCTCTTCTGATGGTATATGGTAAACTCCTCAATCAATGCTTCAACTGTCTGATTGATGAAGTGTGTTCCTTGGTCACTCACAAGGATCTTGGGGCATCCAAGCCTAGTTATTATGTCATCAAATATAAATCGTGCAGCTGTAGTTGCACTACAGTTCTTGACTACTCTGGCTTCGGACCATCTGGTAAAGTATTCAGTCACAGTAATGATATGCCTTGCTCATGTGTGCTTCCCTCGTGGGTTGATGGGTCCCACAAAGTTAATGGCCCATTTTTCGAATGCTTGTAGGGTCATATGTGGCACTAATGGAATTTCATCTCTTCTATATGGTCTCCCAACTCTCTGGCACACATCACAGGCTCTATCATAATCCTTATAATCTCTATGTAAGGTAGGCCACCAAAGGCCAACTCGCAGAACCTTCTACGTACTTTCTTTCCCTACATAATGTTCCCCTGCGATGCCTTCATGAGATTCTATGAGGATCAGTGGGCATTCTTCCTCCATAACACAACTTCTTAGTATCTCATTAGGTCCCATATTGTATAGATGAACCTCTATCAGTGAAAAGTCTGCAGAACACACTACTAGTTGTTTCTTCTGGGGAATTGTATACTCACTAGGTGCCATTCCTATTAACAAGAACTAGACTATTTCTGTGAAGTGGTCATCGATCTTTCTGATGGAGAGAAGTTGTGCATCCGACAGTGTATCCTCCATACTGGTGGGTTCTTCTCCATGTTCCAACCTCGACAAGTGGTCAGGGCTCTTGTTCATTCTTCTTGGCTTAACTATGATCTCAAAATCATATTCTTGAAACAGTAGAAGCCAACTTCATATTCACCCCCCCAACACTCGCTTGTTGACGAGGTACTTCACTGTGGACTGATCTGTGAACATTTTAAAGTGTCCTCCCAATAAGTAGTGGAAGAAGTTTTGTAGTGCATACACCATGGCCAATCCATCTCTCTTTGTGGTGGTGTAGTTAATTTCTGTTTTGGATAATTTCCTACTAGCAAAGGCTAATAGGTGATCGATGTCTCATGTTCCTTTCTATGATAACACAACACACAATGCAATGGATGATGCATCAACATGCACATGAAACTCTTTAGTCCAATCTGGGAAAACCAGAATGGGCGCGGTAACCATCTTTTGTTTTAGTGTGTTGAAGCTCTGATGGAATTCTTCTGTCCAGATAAACTGGAAGTCCTTCTTCAGTAGCTTCTCCATCGGTGTTGTAATTTGAGCATATCGTTTAATGAATTTCTTGTAATAGTCAATGTGTCCTAGCACAGTGAACAATTGTTTAACTGAAGTCAGAGGTGGAAAATCAACTATAATTGCAATTTTAGATGGATCAACCAACAATCCATTCTTGCATACAATATGGCCTAATAACACTCCAAATGGTGAGAAGAATATGCACTTCTTCAAATTTAAATCAATTTGACACTGCCTACATTTATCCAACATTAGCCTTAGAGATTCAATATGATTTTTCAGCAAACTAAACACAGTCCAGTCATCAAAATAGGCTTCTAAAAATTTATGCATAAATTCTTTGAACGCTTTGACCACCACTCTGGAAAAGATGGTTGGGGCATTCTTTAGTTTGAATGGAATCACTGTATATTGGTATGATCCCCATTCTATGGAAAACATGGTCTTGTGGCGGTCCTCCTTGGCAATTCAGATCTGATGATATCCTATGAATCCATCTGTAAAAGAATACACCTCCTAGCCTCCCACATTATCTAACACTTCGTCAGTGAATGGTGTAGGGAAGGGGTCATGCAGGAAAGCATCATTCAGCTTCCTGAGATCTACATAGATCCTAATTTCACTTGACTTATTGTCTTGTACCACCATAGGGCTGATCCACTCTGATTATTCAATAGGTTAAATAATCCCTACTTCCAACATTCTGTCGAGCTCAATATTCACTTTTTCCTTGTATTTTAGGTTCAATCTATAAGGTCTTTTCTTGACTGGCTTCACATCTAGTTTCAAAGGTATCCCCATCTCTCCCATAGGTCCTTTGATTCCCTTCATATCAATTAACTTGGTTGGAAATAAGTCTAGATATTCATTCAATAGCTCTGTAATCTTGTCAATGGTAGCAACATCCCAATAATATTCAACATTGGCAAGATTCAGTGTCTCCTCTGTTCCAATATTGACCTTTTTTATCTTGATTGGATGACCAATAAATGGTATCTCAACTCTTGGTCCTTTCACATCTCTTTGGCCTTCTGTCTCAGTGATTTGTATCTTCCTGGGATCATCATCGTCATCAACATTGATGTTGTAGCAACCCTGCAATTTCTGGAGAGGCGCAGTCCATTCATCCTCTTCTTGTTCCATAGGGGGGCTAGATGCCTCCTCGAATACTTTCTGACTCAAAATATATAATTCTTGTTCTACTGAAGGGTATTCACTCTCAAATATAAAGGTGGTGATAAAATTTTGAATCATACCTTCCCAATCTACAGTGACAAGGCGCATCTCTACTTGAAGGTACCAGTTGATAGGTGTGGTGTCCAGCGTGTTGATGAATTTGTGCAATCATTTCTCTTGTGGAATATCACTCTAGGCTTCTTCATAGCTTCACACATGGTCCTTTGGGCAGCCTCGACCTGTGTACCTCACTTCACAGCTTTCTACTTGGGCTGAGAACCGCGTTGTCATCAAGGTTTGACATTGTACCCAGTCTGTAATATTGCTTTTGTGCATCCCCCACCATCTTGTTGGTGTAGATTTCATGGCCTCATCCATTGACAACAATATCTATTGCATTGGTACACTTTCTTCAAATTACAACAAGAAGGTCTCTAATGGATTCAAACCATCAAAGGTGGGTAAGTTTCTCACCATTGTACCAATCAAGCGAACTTCTCTGGTTAGCCTGGCACACATTCTTTTGGATACTTCATACATCTGATTTTGCCAATTTTCCAGTGCTTTTTCTAAGTCTGATGAGCATACACTGTCACTTCACTCGCTGAGATTCCCATTAGTCATAGGATTAATGTAATCCTATTGTCTGGTTGTCAGTTTGTAGATATTCTCCAATTCATATGCATGGTCTTCTTCTCTGATGGGTTATGTGTATCTTTGAACTTCATCTGGATCTAAAGGTGAAATGACCCTTAGGCCATATCTTTCAAATTTCATACGTATCTTTTTCAAATCAACAACAGTATATTTGTTGAAGGCCCAATCAATTCCTAACAACACTGGGTAAGGGAATTTGTCATCAACGATTTCAATGACCTCAAAATCTACAAAGGTCCTCACTCCGTCGATGTCCACAAGGACATGCTCTAGTCGTCTAAATGGGTTGACATCTTGTTGATTAGCCATCCTAAGTCTTATAGGGGAATAGACTAACTTCGGTTTTCCCATCAATGCCCAAGTTTTCTTTGTCATGACATTAACCTCCAACCCTAAGTCTAGGACCACATAGTCTATTTCATACTCTCCTATCTGATCATTCAAGTGTAATTATTTGTTTGTCCTTCTCCTTTTCCCAATTTAATGTACTTCCCTATTCAAGAAGGGGTCTATCTTTCCTAGCTCATATTGCTTGATTAAATTCTAAAGTTGCCTTATAGTGTTTTCATCCTGGATTAGCTTAATACAAGTATATAGAAATTCCATGAGCTTTCTTACCTCTTTTCCATTTTTCGGTGAAGTAGATTGATCGAATACCGGTGGCATTCCATATTCTCTTACTTCTGGCCATGTTCTTGATGACAAGCCTTGATCGCTTCTGAATTATTTCCTTGCATCTTCAAATGTTCATCTTTCTTTCTTGGCATCAAAATTTTGAGTCTTCTCCGCAGCTTTTCTGACTCCTGAGTCTTATGTAGTCTTTCCCTGGGTCACTCTATATTCTCCTATAACAACACCTCCTCGAGTAATAACAATGACTCTTGGGTCTTCTCTACAATTTTCAGCATATATCAACTGCACTTGTGGGTTCTACTGAGGTCCTCGTCTTTCTTGAAGCTTAGCCAGTAGCATAGGGAAGTCCTCAATGATATGCTCAAAAGAGTTTCAATAACTGCAGGTGGTGCAAGGGTTCTGACAATCCCTTGCTAGATGTCCTAGTTGTGTACAGTTATAACAAATTATCTATCCTCGGCCTTAGCCCATTCCTTGTCCTCGTCCTCTTCCTCTGTATCCACTGCGAGGATTGAAGTTTCCTCTTCCTGGGGAGTTATACTGCGTAGTGTTTCCTTCTTGTTGTACTTCACCTTGGATCTTGTATACATATCTTGACCTTTTATGCATGAGTTCATAGGCCCTATAGTCTCTATCATCATTCCCTACTGACTTACAAAAGGTGCAATATAGGTTTGCAGGTGTCTAAACATACTTCTTCATGTAATAGCACTCACCAGGGCGATGTCAGTTTCTGCATACTTCGCACCAAGGAAATGTGACTTGCTTCAAGGGGCTCAGAGCTCCTGAGGCGAAATATTCATGAAATATAGGGAAATGTTTCTTATCATGGCCCTCTGATTTGCATCTGACACACCAGATGTCTTCTCTTTTATTCTTTCCCTTATCCTTTTTTATGCCTTCGACTTGTAAAGAAAAACTGGTCAATTGTCTCAATATTTGGCTCATACCTGAGCCGTATTCTCCCATAGGGGTTGATTCAAGCTTCATGGCGATCTCCAGCACCTCAGACTACGAAGAAATTTTTTGTTGCATCAGAGGAACTCTGATGTGTGGTAACAGTGCATCGATGAACGATTCTCTGTTCTGTTCATCTAGGATATTAAAAGTTAATCGACCTGTTAAGGTCTTGAATCTCTGATCGAATTCCTATACAGGTTCAACAACCTTCTATTTGATCTCCTTCATCTCTGTAATACATTGTGACTCTGATTTGGGTTTCTTGAATTTTGTAACCAATGTGTTCTTGATCTCAGTCAATGGTTGGGGCTGTGCAAGTCCTTGGACAAGCTTCATGTACCAGCTCAGTGCGCAATCTCTAAGAGTAGTGTTGAACTAGGTTCTTTTTATAGCCTCATCAGTGACATTCTTAATATTCCACACAACTTCACATAAGATCCAGTGTTGATCTAGGTCTTCAGATCCATCCCCTCTAAATATAGGGAACCTCATCTCATCCGCCATAGAGCTACCTGGGTTTCCTATCTAAGTAGATGTTGAAATGATAGTAGTAACACTCTGAGGACTCTGATGACTATGATTGCCTAGTGTTGTTAAAAAAAAATGAGGGTTGATGATACTTACTTCGGAAGTTTGCGCAGTCCTGAGTTTTCTGGCTCGTCCTGGCGAAGTTCTTCAGTATCTCCTTCCTCTAGCCTACAGGGTTCTAGATGCTCTTCATCTCTTAGATCTACCTCTTCTCCACTATAGAAACCCTCTTCTTCATATTTTTTCTTAAAGAGGTTCTCAAGGTGAACCCCTCGAAATACTCTTCCATTGTGCGTATGTCCCACCTCTATGTCACTATCGTTGTCTGAATTCCTGAACATCATCCTTTTTAGATCCATCAAGTCTACCATATCTTCAAGATGTGGTTTTCATGCAAGAGCATCTTGATTCTTAACTTCATAAAATGCAAAAATTTCCCTCTAGGTCTTGAGAAAAAGTATCTCTCGTCTTGGCTATACGATTCTACTCTGTAAACAACAAATTTGGTGATATTCCCTCCAATGGTACTATCAAGCCAATGATATACTACTCTATATACAACATTGTCGACTCTTTTAACCTTCTAGATTAGCATCAACGTCCAAACCACAGGGGGTCTATATCTGATCTCGAACTGGGTATCAACTAACCTAGCCAACCACTCAAACAAATCCTAATGGATTCCTCCAAATAAGATCTCGTGGATGTCAGTGAAAATGTATCTTTGTAGACAATATTCAATACTCAACTTAGGGTTCTTATTTTGGGATTCAACGAAGTCCCTCTCTTGATATTCTATCCACTTTTGAATCTACGTGTTCGATGGGAACCACCTTGACATTCCCTCAAGAAGATTCTTGTCCTGGCAATGGAACCATTTGTTGGCACAGGGGCAGACCCAAGGTTCACTCCAAGAGCACACCGACAAGCCCTAACTACTGGCCCTTTCAGCAACACCTACGAAGCAGATGCAGTCTTACCCAAAGTAGCTATGGGGGGTTGTGTTGGAAGATTGGTTATTGTCATTGATGTCAACCCTAGTCATGGGTTTTGGAATGGAAGATTGATAAAGGTATTTGTACATGAAGGACAATGCAAATGCATATACAACACCCATGAATGGATAGTATGCATCATTCTATTTCCAGTGGTATGTGTCATGTCACGTGGATCCTCATGGTTGAGGAGAAATGAATTTTTGAATATGACAAAGTGAATTGAAGAAGGAAGTACATGTAGGCCCTGAAAATAATTAAAGAAAAGAATTACAAAATAAGAAAGTGTCAGGTCTGCCCTAATGTTAAAAGGAAGTGACATAAATGGTATAAATAAACATCATTATACATTCATTTTATACAAGTCAAATTTCATAGGTAATAAGAAGATAAGAAGGCTAGATTTTAAGGGAGGATGAAGTCTTTTGGTGATGTGTTCTAAGCTATGTTATTTTCAGGTCATCTTACCATTTTTTATATAACTTTTTTTCTAGAATGATTAAGATGGTGAAATTGATATGGTATTGAGAAGACATATCAAGGTACCTCTGGTAAAAATTTTAGCTCTTGATTCTCTATAATTATGGAGATACACTCTATGGAAGATAGGGTTTGTCACCAGTCCTGAAGCTAGTCAATAAACAGGTGTTCCGGGTAAAATAGTCATAACGTTTTCATACAGAATCCAAATGAAGTGGGAACACTTCCATTTAAAAGAGTTCATAATTTAGTTTCTTGTGTGCGACTTTCAAAATCAGATTTTAAATATTGGGCGTGGGGCATGCTATACAAGTTGGGTCTTATGAATAGACCAGAATTGAATAAAGTCTACCATTCTTTCTATAACCTCTTTTTGGGGAGGATTCAAGGAGTGAAAATTGGAGGAG
>JZKD02S2127201.1:18837-29600 GCA_000966675.3 Picea glauca
AGGGGGCAACCTCCTTTTACCCCACTTAAATGTTCAAGTACAAGATCATTCAAAATGAAAATGTCTCCTTGGTATATATGGGAGACTAGGAGGTATAATTACAAATAATGGCTTAAAGCTGACATAATTAAAATAACATTACTAATCTAAGTTACAACTAATGGCCTAAATCCGACATAAATAAAATAACATTACTAATCTAATATGCCCCAATTAAGGGGTAATGAGCCAATATTAGGGCTTAACACAAGGCATACCAAAAAAACCGAATATGTTGTCAACTACATCCTATTTTTTATTTTTCTAAATACCTTCAATTTTGTCTTTATCCTCACACATGTCAAAAAACTACTAAGGGGATATGAAACATTTTCTAACCACTTCTTGAAGAATATAAGAAGTCATTTTGGGAGTTTAGAATAATTGTATAAGTATAGGAGGTATCCCATTTAGAAATGGTGCTTCAAGCATTGTATAGACTCAATAACTATTTCAAGGAACCATATTGTATTAACTAATATTGAAAATCCATCAGGGCCATATTTTGATAGAGAGAAGAACTTATGTGTATTTTTGTTTGCTGTGAACTATTTCCAGCATAATTTTTTTGGTCCACATGGGTTATAAAACATGATTTTCTTATAAAAATTTCTTATGCAAATAGTCTTACTATTGTAGTTTTCTTATTCTTTTTAATGTTTAATGCCCTAAAAACATGAGCTTGTTATGCATGTAGAAATAATATTTAGACTAATCTGGTTATATAATTGTATGCATGTGTTATCTAACTTTGTACCTTTGTGACAAATATTTAATCAAAGGGTTTTGCAGAGTTTAGTGTCACTTCAGCTCACTCGTTTACATTAATTTGGTCTTAGATACGATATGATAGGTTAGAAGTAGATTAGATTTATTTTATGAATTTACATAGTATTCATCTACATCTTTCATTTGCACAACCATCCATTTTTTCACCCTCACAAATAGTAATGGCAGTTGTTCTAGAATATAGATGAGTCTCCTAAACCAAATGGTGCATAGTCTAATCAAGACCATGTATCGGGGAGTATCCCTTATTGTCACATGCATTTTTCGCCTCGTCAATAGAATTGGTGCTAAAAGAAGGGCCTGAAATTGTATGGCTTACATAAATGCATTGCACACACACTACTAGTCCTCTGAAAATATCGATATCCAACAAATTTTCTCCCATATCCCTTATGAAAAATACACTACCTTTAAAGACACAAACCCCACATTCAAAAGTGTTACGAGCAGACTTGAAAATCAACTGGAAACTTAGTTTCCTGTACCCTACAAAGAGTTTACTGAAACACATGGTTTTAATTCTCTTGCAATGATCCGTATTTTATGAGAAGAATGAAATGAATACAAATTATTAACACGTTCTTAACACAAAATAACAGAGATACAGTAAAACTGGTTTTCTATTCAATAACGAAATAAGCTGAAGCTATAAAATGCAGCGAAAACAAAGCTTGCTCGCATGGTGGTGGCTTATCTCTGAGAAGAGATGTGACGATAGCATGCATTCACAAGAATACGGTTACAATGAGGCTCTGAAGGCCTTTTTACAATAATAAATAATTCCAAAAACCCTATACATCCAAAAACCTAACCCTAGGAGATGAAGCGCCAAAAGTCATGTGGGCCCCGTTTGGGTAAGTTAGTACATCAACTTCTCGGGGTCGTAACTTTTGCATACGATATCCGTTTTAGGTGTGTGATAGCCCATTGGAAAGGTATTGTTGAGGAGATTTATTTTTGGGGATCAATAATTCCTTCAAATACCAGTGAGTAGATCGATCCCAAAAATACTTCATTTAGGCCATAAAAATGGCCTCGGAAGTTAAAACTGCTAAAAATAGTAAATTGCCAAAATTGTCAGAAAACTGTTTTGAGACAGTTGGAAAAGGTGGGTGGACACCGATATCAATTTGAATAAATATTACATCCTTAGGAATCAATGGTCTCCATTGTGCTGAGGTCCCCCATCAGATGAGGAAATTTCTGCTGAATTTGGCCCCGAGTGAGCCACTTGCCTTGGTGCAGGAGCTACCATGCTTTGATGACTCGATGAAGTTGGATCCTTTGTTTTTGAGTGCCCTTGATTTGTCTGTCCACAAACTGATCCACGTTGAACACTGGGTGCAGGCCAAGGAAAGGAGGAATGTTGAGCTCAAAATAATTATACCCCATAACCTTGGTGATAGTGTATGGCCCATAACGGAGTGGGCGAAACTTCCTATGGGGTCTTGTAAGGCGTTCTTTCTGCAAGTGGAACCAAAATTTTTCGCCCACTTGAATCTTATGTGGCACCTGATGTTGATCATGGCATTGTTTTTACTTGTCACTCGACTTTTGTAGGATATCCTGAACCTATTGGCAGATGTGTTGGATCCTCTCAATGAACCGAGTGGCTTTGTCAGCTTCAGTTGGAGCAGAAGATGAGTCGGTCGAGGTGATCGGAAGGGGAAGTGAAACATATATGGGACCCAATGGTTGGAATCCCAACCCCACTTGAAAGGGGTTGTGGTCAGTTGAGATATGCAAGGCTCGGTTGTAGATATGTTGGACATAGGGAAGGCTCTCATCCTATGTGCGAGGGTGATTTGATTTTTACATGTGAAGGATATGCACAATCATTCGATTTAAATCCTCGGTTTGGCCATCTATATAGGGGTCGAAGGTCATGGATTTGGTGATATTGGTGTCCAATAGTGACCATAGGCTCGAACAAAATGTGCTAAGAAATCGAATATCCTAATCTGAGACAATGGTTTGTTAGATTCCAAAATGTACCCAGAATCGTTTAAGGAAGAGCTTGGCAGTGGCCTCTGCTATGATGCTCTTGTTGCAGGCAACTAGGATTGCCATCTTAGAAAAGAGATCAACAACCACAAAAACATAGTCATTTCCCCACATGGTGGATAGGAGACCCGACATGTAGTCCATTGTGATGGATTCCCATGTCCTGTCAAAAGTAGGAAGAGGGGTGTACAAACCCTATTTCTTAGTGGTCGGTTTGGCAATAACGTAGCCAGTGCGGGACCTTATATACTTGTTGACCTCGTGTTGAAGTTTCATCCAGTAGAAATGTTTCTATAGCATCGCCACTGTCTTTTTGACACCGAAGTGTCCTATCACCCGACTATAGTGGGATTCCCAGAACAAATTCTCTCGCTCACTTGATGGAACACAGATATGGACTAGATGACACAACAACCCATCTTGAAGATGGAAATTATCAACAACTGCATTTGCACCCAACATTTGGTAGGTGGTGGCAAAGTCAGGGTCTGTCTCATAGAGTTGTGGCCATATAGATGTCTCATGGCCGCAAGAGTCTAGCACCATGGTGAGTGCCGCAACTGGCGGTCTGCTAAGACAATCAACAACGCGATTGGTGCTTCCTATTTTATACTTGATGTGGAGGTGGAATTGCTACAAGTATGTGGACCACTTTAAATGGTGGTCATTCTGCAATTTTCCTCGTGTCTGCATGAATTGCAATGGCTTATGATTAGTGTGGATGACTGTCTACTTCCCAAGAATGTAATGTCTCCACTGGCGACATGATTGCACAATGGAGTACATTTCTTTGTTGTAAGTAGGGTACTTACGAACATTATTTGGCAGTGTCTCACTATGATAGGCCATGGGGTGGCCGTGCTGAGTGAGAATGGCACCCACAGCATAGTTTGAAGCATCTGTCTCGATCCCAAAGGGATGTTGCAAGTCTCGTAGTGAAATTACTGGTGTTAAGCACAAACATTGCTTCAAATAATCGAACTCTTGTTGTTGGGAACGACCCCATACAAATTTCTCCTTACCACCACCCATGTTTACATGGCTGAGGTCCCATGAAATATGGGAGAATCCCAACATGAACCTACGATAGAAATTCGCAAGGCCCAAGAAGCTCCGAAGCTCAGTGAGTGTTGTTGGGGTTGGCCAGTCATGGATGACATGGATCTTGGCTGGATCCACATGTACACCATGATGATCAATGATGTAGCCCAGGTAATGGACCCTGTCCATGCATATAGCTTGTGTTGTCATAGGGTGTGTAGAACCTACTGAATATGATGCAAGTGTTTGGCCCAAGTCTTGTTGTAGATTAGAATGTCATCTAGATAAACCACTACAAAAGTATTGGTGAATGGTCGCACAATATCATCCATCATCCTCATGAAAGTGGCTGGAGCATTTGTCAAACCAAATGGCATCACCAACCATTCAAAAAGTCCTTCCTTTGACTTGAAGGTGGTCTTCCAAATATCTGTCTGTTCTATTGGAACTTGGTGGTAGCCATAATTCAAATCAATCTTATTGAAGTATTTGTCCACTGTGAGTTGATCAAGGAGGTCATCGATTAGGGGAATCGTGTACAGGTTTCTGACTGTGATTTTATTCAGATCCTAATAATCAATACAGAGTCACCAGGTTCCATCTTTCTTCTGTACTAGCACAATTGGGCTTCTGTAAGGTGATGAGCTGGGGTAGATCTGCCCCTTGTGGAGAAGTTCTTAGATCTATCGCTTGATCTGTTGATTCTCTAACAAAGAGCGACGATAGACTGGCCCATTGGGAAGTGGTGCACTAGGGGTCATATCTCCAAGTATTCATCCAAGTATTCTTCCATGACCTTATCTACTTTCTTTTGTTGTGTGGAGAGGTCGATCAGAAAGACCCTGGATGTGGCTGTGATATTTCTCTTATTCTGAGAGTGAATCATGAAAAAGAAAAACTTCCCCTTTTTAGAGATGACCTTCCTGCATTGCTTAACATAGAT
Organism: Picea glauca; assembly: GCA_000966675.3. Lineage (NCBI taxonomy): Eukaryota > Viridiplantae > Streptophyta > Pinopsida > Pinales > Pinaceae > Picea > Picea glauca. The sequence continues at coordinate 23,654 of JZKD02S2127201.1, forward strand.
CAAGGAAATAGCACTAGGTGGGACTTCCTCGGGTATCCTGTACAATTTCTTGTTCAAAGTAATAATAACACTATGAGGCCTAGACTCATATACAACATGAAGTTTCCATAAATAAGGTTGGCCCAAAAGAACATCAAAAACTTCGAGAGGAGAAACATCACATAACACCTTGTCTTTGAAGGGATTGATGCCATATGACATTCGACACTATTGGCTGATGCGAAGATCACTTCCTTGGTAGAGCCATCCAATGGTGTAGGGTTGTGGGTGCGACATTTTTGGTAGGGATAGCCCCTTGATGGCCTCTGTTGAGATGAGGTTCTTCTGGCTACTTCTATCAACGATGAAGTGTAGAGGGGTGCCTTTTACCCACATCTATGAATGGAAGAGGCTCTCTGCTTCTTCTGGCTCATCTGGTTCACCAGGATGGAGCTTGGTGGTAGCAATAATGGCACTTGGTTCTGTGTCAATGATCCATATTCCCCTTTCTGGTTTTGTCTCAGAGTCGGAATCCACATCTGATTCAGAGGCTTTCACTTCGTCCACCAGTGACTACTTTGAGAGACAGTGAGTAGTGTTATGCCAAGGGATACTATGGAAGTTGCACCACTTCCCGGTATCTTTCTTTGTATTTTCGGTGCCCTTCTTTGCTTGCGGCTTGGACTAGTTGTCCTGATACTATCCATCTTTTCTCTGTCCTTTGTTCGGTGGGTTGGGGCTCCCTTTTCCTAGTTTTTGTTGTGAGGGGTTCCCAGGAAAAAATTGTTGTGTATTTTGTTTGAGCTTCTGCTCTATTTTGATGGCATATCGGTAGGCCGCACCTAAGGATGAGATGTCCAGAAATTCCATTTCGGTCTAGATGTATCTATGCAGAGCACCAAAATACTTGAGCACCAGATGTTGCTATGAATCTTTGATACCCGACTTGGTGCACAAGTTATGGAAGATATTTGTGAAATCTGGCACTGCTTGGTCTCTTTATTGCCACAGTGTGGTCCATTTGGTATACAGGTCATCATAACTTCTGACAGGGTAGTATTTTTCCTTAATAGCATCCCTGAAGGATTCCCAGGTGGCCATGACTAAAAATAGTGAGGTTTCCTCTCTTTCCTTTTTCTCATAGAAAGTTTCCCATCAATCTTTAACATGGGGAACGACTTTGAGGAGTGAAAAAGTAATCTTTTCTCTATTTGAAAAGTTATGGACAGAAAAATACCCTTCTAGTAGATTCAACCACTTGTCTACAACATATGAGTCTATATGACATTCAAATATAGGAATATTGAAGTTTATTTCTACCTTGAAGGGGGAAACACCTCCGTTTGAAGAAGATGCGTCACATGTTGGTAGCCGCCGAAGGATTTGCGTGAAACTATCTATCATCTCGTTCCTCTATTGCGTGAGGGATTCCTCGATCAACAGTTTGAAAGGATCTCTTGTCCCGTAATATTTCTTTTATCCTACCATGGGAGGTCACTTGGGCGTGCGAGAGCTTCTGTCCTCAAGAGAAACAAGATCGAGACCCAACTCTTTGTACTCCAACCTTGTTGGGGACATGCATTAAGACAAAAAGGAGAAGACCGCTCTGATACCATTGATCTAGATTTTATGAGCAGAACAAAATGAATACAGATTATTAATAGGTGCTTAACAAAAAATAACAGAGATACAGTAAAACTGGTTTTCTATTCAATAATAAAATAATTTGAAACTTTAAAATGTAGAAGAAACAAGCTTGATGGAATGGTGGTGACTTATCTCTAAGAAGAGATGTGACGACAACACCCCATTTGGGTAAGTTAGTACATCAACTTCCCGAGGTCGTAACTTTTGCATACAATCTCCATTTTAGGCGTGTGATATCCCATTGGAAAGGTATTGACGAGGATATTTATTTTTGGGGCTCAATCATTACTTTGGCTATCATCAAGGAGCTCTATCCTGAAAATCCTTCATTTAGGCCCTCAAAATGGTCCCAAAAGTTAAAACTGCTAAAAATAGTAAATTGCCAAAATTGTCAGAAAATTGTTTTGAGCGAGTTGGAAAAGGTGGGTGGCCACCGATATCCATCTAGATCATGCAAGAAATCACCTATGGTTTTAATTTTCTTGCAATTTGTGACATGTATTTCAAAAAACAAAGTGATGATCATTGCTTAAAATGTAACACATCCTCCTCGAATTATAAGAGAATTTGTATAATGGGTCTCATCATTGATTTTATAGGTGAACCACAAGAAAGGTTGTCATGATATTTGAGGCATGGAATATATAATATAGTATAATAATAAAGTTTTCTTAAGAAATTAATCATATTAATATATTTTAATTAGTTTTACTTTTAGGAGTTGGTTTTCTTTGTTAATAAAAGGTTAATGAGACACAATTAATAAAGATCCATTTAAATTCTAGATATATCAAGTACATAATTGATCAAATCTATCAAGGTGTAAATTTTGTTCAATTTTTGCTCCCTACAAAAGGTTTGCACATTCACTAATTTAATCATTGAGCTTTATGTTTGATAAATCTAGCACAGTATAATAGTGTGAGTAATTTTGAAAACCTTAACAGTCCCTACAATTTGAATCTATGAATTGATTAAGTAACCAAGCATTCTTTTAGAGTGAATAAAGGAATGAATGCCTATTCACACCAACCTAGCATATTCCTATCATGAGAGTGCTCTCTCTCCACTACTCTTGGTTTACATAAACTCACTAATGTCTTACATTACACACTTTATGAATGCATGGATCAATAGTAAGTTTTTTTCATTTACAACTGGTTACCACAACCATTGTAGAATGCATCATGTATTTATGTTGCATATTTAAGAATTTGGGTTTTCAGTTTTCCAACTAGTCATGTAATATTTTTTTATAAGCTATCAAATTGTATTAAAATATAAACAAATATGCAAAAGTCAAGTTACAAATGATTGGCTATCTTCTTTCTATTCAACATTTCTGAATGGAAGCCATAATGTAGACTTTGAATCTTGATCTTTGATATTGACAAAATACTTCTTATCCCCCATATGGGGCTCCCTATCATATATTCCATATGTCTACAATCCATAGTCTAGAAAAAAAAATGAAACATATAACTCATTTCCTTATGTTGTCTACAAAAATATACAAAAAGCTATTGATAAGAGAAGAAATCATGGAATGTTTACAACATCGGGGGGACCACATTCTTTTGGAACCTAAGGGATATCACTACTCGGTTATTCGAAATGTAATCCTAAAGTAGAAGCTACGATGGGGATATTTTTATCGAGGGATTTGACTTGCAATTGGAGGTATTCAATCTGCATGGATATGTCATTTAAGATTTCCTGCTTGTTGGTGAGAGCCCTTCCAAGGATGGCCTTTAAATGCCAATAAATATCAATTGTGTGATATTACTTGGTATCCCTTGTCCTAATGGAACCCATGTCTTGCATCCACAATATCCATTTTGAATCTACTTCACTATTTGAAATGCGTTGATGAGTGCAATGAACATCCACTTCAAGAGATTCCACCACTTCTCTAGTAGCAAGAGTGGTTTAATTTTGAAATGCTTTTGTCCCTCTGAATTTGTCCTGGAATGTCCTTAGGAGAGGGAGGTTTGGTTGGGGATGATGACGTCTACCTCTGGTTTCCCTTGAGTTCATACTAACTCACTTGAAACTTGAATGAAAAATAACCAAAGAACTATAGGCACCAACTCTGGAATCAACTTTGGATTCTACCTTTCTTTGCAGGATTACTCACTTTGGGAGAGAAATGAGGAGGTGATGCTAAAAATTGACACTCAACATTGCAAAAAAGGATTATGAGTGATATTTTCTAAGGTGACAGTGGCTACATTGATGCAAACATGTCCCATAAATCCATTCTAAATGCTGGAATTTGAATAAATCAAACTCATAAATACCCCTAGGGAGTTTGTCAGCCCAAATGGTAAAACAGTAAACTTGTAATGTCCAAACCTCATCTTAAAGGAAGTCTTAGGGATGTCATCTTCCTTAATTCGTAACTGGTGGTGTCCTGATTTCAAGTCGATCCTTTAGAACACCGTTGCGCCCTTCATTTGATCGAACAAATCATCAATTCTCGGCAACGAATACTGATTCTTAATTGTGGCCTTGTTCAGTTGATGGTATTCAATGCAGAGCCTCCATGAGCCATCCTTCTTTCATATGAAAATAACAGGTGCACCCCACCGTGACACACTAGGATGTATCAGTCCCAGGTCCAACAACTCCTTTAGTTGCATTTTCAACTCTTGTAACTTCGGGGTTGACATCCGATAAGGCATTCTTGCTATTGGTTCAGTCCCCGGTTTTAGGTCTATGGTAAACTCCAATTCCCTCTCTAGTGGCATCCGAGGTAACTCCTCTGGAAATACGTCTGCAAACTCTCTCACCACTGGAAGGTGTTCTAGACTTTTTGCTACTCCCTTCTCGTTTAACATGAGGATCACATAAAGCTTACACCCCTTGCGCATGCTCTTCCATAGCTGCAATGAAGAGGTGAACCTCAGGGAAACTCCCTGGTTCTGACATACAATCACTCATATTTGTCTCTCGTCATCAACCAAGCTCAACCATTTCATATTATAGTTGAGTATCGCCTCATGCGATTCCAACCAATCCATACTAATCACGATGTCATAAGATGCTAAGATCATGATGCACAGGTTGGCCCTGGTGAAAAACTCTCCCAGGTTAAGGGTACATTCTGTAACCTTTCCTTTGAACTTCTGTTTATCTCCCAAAGCCAACTCTACGAAGCTAAAATCATCTTGTTTGACTGACTTTACATTAATCCTTTTTAGCATTTCACCCAAAATGAAACTTCTGGTATCACCGGGATCTATCAAGATACTAAGGGTCTGGTCAGCGACGGTACCTGACATCTCGAGCACAGTCTACTGATGGTCTGCCCAATAGTTATTCACCGCTACATGAATCCGATGGGCCTTTCCCAAAAACTCCGACAGTAGTGATTCCGACTAATCCAGAAACACCAACCCTTTCCACTGGGAAGAAAAGTTGGTAATGTGGAACCCCACAATCCAACGCACTTTCCTTGGTCCAGTATTCCTGGTACCTATAGTAGAATCTGAATTCTAACAAAAAGGACAAATTCAAAGTCCTTAAGCATCTAGGGAAAGATGTGGAGCATACATAAACACTCTAAAATGGGCCTCTCACTCGGGCACCATGTGAAGGACTTGTCGCAAGGCGTCGAACTCGTTGAGCTAACACTCAATGAATTCCTCAGAAAGATACTTCTCCTGGAACCATTCCTCGAATAGTTCCCATGACACGTCATCGACGACCATGTTCAAATGTGGCAGGAGCATCTTCCACCAAAGAAGATTGTTCCTCTTCAGTTGAAAGACCACCATATAGACCTTCATCTTGGAGGTCATAAATGTGGTGTGTAAAGCACAACGCCCTTCTGTACAATCGTGCCTCAATGGCATAGCCATGTGCGACACTCGTGGACTCAAGAACTCAACTCTCTCGAGTTATCAGTGGATGATAATGGTACTAGCTAGGGCGTTTTGTGGACCCTCACGGGTATAGCTAGCCCATACTCATCTCAGTACCGATGGTGAATCAAGGCTCTAGACATTACTTGATAGGGCCTTGTCAGATCATCATCATCCCTTACTACAAGAGAATCCAAACCAAGGAATTTCTCTTCCCCCCTATGGGTTCAACTCCGAGGGTGTAGAAACTTATGGAGGCATCTCACTTCCATCCACGGTACCTCGTCTTGAATCTCTATGGTGTCATCTAACTGTTCTTGTTGCAAGTGCAAGTTAAAGTTTTTGATAATGTTAGGTTAAGACTCAAGGGTTTAATATAGTGGAAAGCATGGCGATCCATAGTTGCAAGGTTGAACCCGCTCTGATACCATATGTAACGACCCCTTCGTTACGAC
>JZKD02S2127201.1:29643-40906 GCA_000966675.3 Picea glauca
GGGGGACAGGAAGGCAGAGATGACACATTTATCCACACCCAGAAAATGAACACAACACCTACAGGTCAGGCTACAGACAACACGACTCTACACACTGGCACATCGAGCAACTAGGTGAAACACGCGTAATCAGGATGGGACGGCTACCTGCCTGACACAAATACAACAATACCTACATTCCTAAGGACAAAATCCCCCATCCCGACACCACTACCTCAACGGCCATGGAACCTCTATGGCACGCAAAAATGGATGAAGGCGTTACAACCCAAACTCCTATACTACATCGACCGCAAACCACACCAACAAGGGGTAGCACAGACCCTGACCCAATTATCCTTTCCTCTATCCCTTAGTGTGTGTAATGATCCCCTCCACCAGGATCATGTCGTCGCTAAAAAAAAAGGTGTGAAAACAACCGTAGTGCAACAAAAAACTGAACCCTCACTCCTCTAACATCGACGCGTTAGGAGATCAAGACTATCTAACCACCTGACAACTAACCCTAACAACTGACGACAATCAACAAGACGACTAAAACAATCAAGTGACACCACAACTTCCTTGGGCAACCAAGTTTATCTACGCACCTCAAAATCCATTAAGGTGCAAAACTTTTAAAAGAAAAAGAGAAAAAAGGGGTAGATGCAAAATCGTTGATAAGATTAAAACAAGGTTATACAACTATTTTACATAATTTAAGAAATTCAGATAAGGTTCACATGACCAAATTTTGTGATAAAAGATAGTGGTATTTTAACCATATTAACATATGACCCATAAATATTAGCACAGGGGTAAAGGTTAATATATATCAGATATCATTATTAAACACGGGTAGTTCATTTATTCCATCTGTAATCATATTGGTAATAAATACTTCTGCATGATGTGGTAATAATGAATAACAATATGTCCTTCAATAAAAATCAACTTGTTGTCTTTTAACAAGATTTACACTGCGACTACCCAAAAAAATTGCAAAATGACTGTAATAGCAAGAAAAAATGTGAGGACCTTATTCCATCAAACTGTAATTACCTTATTACATGGTAACGGTGGAAGAAATACCATTTCATAATAAGACTAGGAAGGTCATCAATGGGGATTAGTTGGCTACAACATGAGGCTTATTAGTACACACTCTTCAATGCTAAAATTTCCCCACCAGGTTACTCAGTCAGTCAAAATAGCAAGGTGCAGTTAGGTATTATTAAAGAAATAAATTTCCCAATCGAAACACCGTTAACGTAGAAACGCAACATCCACTCACTGTCATTCCATGCCTTAAGAAAATAAATTCATTGTCTGAGAACGTTGTCTTAAAATCATAGAAATAAAAATAAAAAGGGGTTGTTGTTCTTATTATCGCTGGTCTAAATTAACAAGTTGTGGATGACTCCAATTATAAGCTAAGAATGAGGGCGGTTGAGAACATGCTATTAACCATTAATCATTATGGAAATTGTTGCCAACATACAGGATTGTTGTCGTCAATTCCACCCTAACATTTATAATTTATCTGTCAGTAAATTATGGTCAGTCAATGTGCTAGAAATAAAATCATTGTCCTATGAACTGAAATGAAAGCAATAAATGCTATCATCATAAATGGTCGGTCTTGAAGCCGGTTTAATAACCTTACTTGTCAACCTGTAAACAATGGTATTTATAAATATACAAGATAGTTGGTTGTGATTACAGGGCATGCGATTTTATCAAAAGAGGCAAACATTGTCATCAAGGGAACGGTGGCCTATCCAGTTTCAAGTTGTTGTCTAACATATGGGTAATAATATATCTAAAGTCTTAGGCCAAAAATGAATTAATAACCATGCTTCCCCACCACATTGTTCTCCCAAATGGTAAAAAAAAAATTGTAGTAAAGAGCACAATGGTCAAAATGGCACAAAGGAGAAGAGTTTGTCATGAAGCTGTAGGCTAAGATCGAAGAGTCACTGCCCATCATACATTGAACACGCAATTCGTAGTTCACCACAGCAAGTGTAACCTCTAAAATAGGTGGGCGCAGATGGGTCCAATCAAGGCAGGAACACACCATTGAATGGTAGTAAAAAGAAAACGTGAAGGTTGTCTTTTACACCCAAAAATGTGATGGCTGTCAAAAGCCAAGTAATTAAATATGTGCTAGATTATCCTTTCATGAAAAATTGCCACCATCAATATTACTTAAATTTATTCATCAACAAGTCACCTAAATTAAGATCCCTAAGTAGACTGCAGGAATTACGCAGAAAAATGAAATCACAGATAGCCATAAAACGCAGGTGCCCTAGGGAGAAAATGTCAGCGGTCATTCTAGGAAAAATTTTGTTGTCAGACAATCAACTATCCAATGCGGCCAAAAAAAAGGTAATAGCTAATTCTATCACATTCAAATAGATTTTCTAGGTTTATAGAGTTCCATACATTTGTTGAGATTATTTCTTTATATAAACGTCTTCTAAGACCAGAAGTAAAGTTAGTTTTAATTGATTATACACTGGTTGTCAAACGAAAACATGTAGTTGTTGAGGGCCTGGCATTCTAAACAAGATGACCAGAATTAAAAAGAAATTAGTTGGGCAAGGTTCTCCCACAAATCGATGAAGGGAAACCGAAGAAGTAGCCATCGCTAGGCAAACAAAAATGAAATATAAGAACACATGAGATAGCATAAAATAAACAAGCGTAGAGATAATTCCTCAAAGGACGCAAATATAAACCATAGGCAAAGGTACTTAGTCGATAGAAGGCGCAAGACAACAATCGGCCAAGGATAAACAATGGAGGTAGACAGTTTATAGGTTCGTACTTTGCTCGTCATCCTTGCACAGAAAAATAGGGTGTTGAGATCCATAGGTGTTTTAATGCTAAGGCGACTACCGTAGATCAGGCTCCTGGTCGACCACTCAAGCGAGGAATGGTGAGCTCGGGACGTAGGCTAAACAACCACGAAGGTCACAATCAACACAGTAAGGTGGTCAAGACGTGTAGGGAAAATGAATGCCATGGGAGTCAACAATTTTCGAGCTAGGCTAAGAAAAGTTCAGTCATCAATCTAAACAATCAATGTATTTACCTAATCAACATGCAGATCCAAGCATGAAACCTACAACATTTACTATAAAAAATGAAGAGAGCGTATCATTTCTTGATCGCCTTCTCTTAGTGATGTCCACGCGCTTCATGCAACTCCCACATGCTGACTGGTGAGACCTCACCGGTACCTCCCAGCCAATGCTAGAGTTACTCTTCTTCCCCCTTAGTCCCCCGAGCCACAAAGGGGCCACACACTCACTATCCAGAGATTTCGACTAGCTCCCAACTCGCCTCACAAGGCCAAGCTACTACTCCTCATCGATATGGGTATCCCAACTCCCACAAGTTAAGTCAATCAAGTAGATATTTATGCAGTGTAACGTTACGCAAACAAAACAAAATCCAACCTCCATCTCCTCCCTTCATTATATAGAGTTTTGTGGTTCCTTACTTTCCTAAAATCACATTTAATTAAGTTTTTAAAATTTTATTCCTAAAAATTCCTCCCCATACAAGTGTCACCCATCCCCTTCCTTCCTCCATAAATTAACTTCTTTAATTAATTAATTATCTTTATTTCTCTCACCCACCTAGAGTTACTCCTAGAATCACTCCTAGGTGTCCCTAAATTCTCTTACAGGTTTAAATAACTTTCCTTTGTATTAAATTGTTAGTTTAGTTTAAATTAGAAAGCTCTTAAATGGTAGATGTTTTACTAAGTTTGACCTTCCTCTCTTTTTTCCCCTTAAGTTCCCATTTTTTCCCTTTTTATGTTTACCAATTTTCCTAGTTTCCTAAAATTTTAGATTTTCCCTCTTTCCCCTTTTTAATTAGAACTCAAAAAGGCAGGTGGAGAATTTAACCCGTTTTCCCTTTTATCATTTAATTAGTATATTTTAAATTATCAAAAATATATAACAATTAATTCCAAAAGTTTATTTTTACGAGTATATTAAATTTCTTACTCCCTTCGTGTTACAAGATTTTACGAAGATCATAATTATTATTTAAGTTGTTTTTATTTTAATTATTATTATTATTATTATTCTTGTAGGTAGACAAAATTTTACCACTAGCATAATTTAGACTTAGACCTTAAATTTTGTACTGGGCGACATTTAATTAGGGAAAATGTTTTTAAAAATATCAACCCGCTATTCATCCTAAGGCCATCTAGTTTCATTCCTCTATCATCAATAACACGACGTTCCCTTCAGGATGCACTAGGTTCTCCAAGGGTGCCACTCACCTCATCTGTTCCCTTGCATGACGTGCCCTTCAGGACGCAACACGTGCTCCAAGGGTGCCACTTGTCTCTTTCCATTTTTTCTCCCGCGACGTGCCCTTCAGGACACACCACGTGCTCCAAGGGTGCCACTCACCTCTTGACTGACTTGGTAGACATCAATAACCCCTGGAGTTAATACTCCACCAGGTGAACTTGTAGGAGACTAAGGGCCTCTAAGGAATAAGCCCCCCACCTTATTGTGCACCCCTTAGAATCATCATGTGCGACTGTTGCAATCTGCCCTTATGACATCGTGGGTACTCTCGAACTAGGTAAACATTAACCTACAGTTTGAGCCACGTCAAGAGTGCTAGTAGGTTGTGCCAGGGCTGTTGTCCACACCTCTCCCTCAACATCTATGGTAGTTGTGCATGACCCCTTTACTCCATATGTGAGTTTAGTCAGCAAGTTTTCGTGAGCGTGCATCATCAACAAATCATGTCAGAATATATCCATATCATGCCATCTAATCATATGCACTAATATCATAGTAATACAATAAAACCCCAATGGTACACTCCCTGACTTGATCCAATGTCCAAGGGGTTCCATCGATGCCTCTGCATCCTCGAGGTCCAAAATCCTGCACACTCAGTAAAACCAAGTCACTAGCACCTCTCTATGTCAATGTAGTAAAACAACATGTCATCATCCCATAACGCCTCATAATCAAAATCAAAAGTTCCAATAGCATAATAATCCAGATCAATTGCGAGCAAGTGTCCTCAAAGAATAAGTTTGATCAGTGTGCCAGAGCGGGATGTTACACTCACCCCCTCTTGGTCTAAACTTCATCCCGAAGTTTTACAGTATATATGTCGAAATAAAGTGTATCACAGTATCATATGTCTATCTATCAAACAAAAATAGAAACTACTGGCACATATCATATGCATCCTTCTAAGTCCCCAAGTGTAGACTATAGTTGTCCCACTGGACCTTGACCTGATCTACTGTTCAACGTCGTAGCTGTCAAATGCGATGATCCAGGATGCAGATCAGTTTAGTCGTGAGTGCACCCTCATCTGATACCCACAAGGTGCTCAAGTCAAATATTGTGAAGGATCATTAATCATAAAGTCTCAATAGAGACGTGAAATACATCATGCATACGCCTCAAGAATCAGGCAAGACTAGTCATCAGGCCATGGTTCTCTCTTTTCCAAAATATCTTAGGATCCCACAAACCTAGGATATAGTTTATCCCCTTTTTCGAAACTAGATCAAACTCTTATGTGGTTTCAGCCGGCAAAAGACTTGATCACCACAACGTAACTAGGATCGACACAATGTGCATCATCGTAACTCTTCTGCTGATCTTGCGCTTCCTTGATCCTTTGTCTTAAAGTTTTCATTTAATATTCCAATTCTTGGATCTCTTCTGGTCCCACCTAGACCCCATCTGCAAGATGATCCAAAATCAAAGGTCCTCGACATGGTCTCCCATAAAGAAAATAGAAAGGTACCATCTTAATGGTGCTTTGGTAACTGTTGTTATAAGTGAATTCTACTAGTGGCAAGAATTCTTCCCAACACTTTTGTTGGTCCATCATGTACATGTGCAACATATCCTCCAAGGTCTAGTTCATTCGTTAAGTCTTTTCGTCAGTCTCTGGGTAATACGCAGTACTAAAGTTAATCTAGGTTCCCAAGGCCTCTTGGAAACTCATCCAAAATCATCGAGTAAACACTGATCCTCGATCAGATATAATCCTCTTAGGCATGTCATGGAGCCTCACAATCTCATTGATGAAAACTCTAGCTATGTCAGGTGCTTGATACGTCATACGCACAAGAATAGAGTGAGCACTCTTTTTCAGAGTGTCTACTACTACATAAATCGAGTCATATCTCCTTGCCGTCAGTGGAAATCCAACAATAAAATCCATCGAAATAACCTCCATTTCGATTCTGGAATAGCATGTGGTTGTAGTAATCTTGTTGGGTGTCTATGTTCATCCTTTACCTGCTGACATTCTAGAATTTTGGCCACATAGTTGACTATCTTTGCCTTCATTCCCTTCCAGAATAATAAGGGTTTAAGGTATTACCTCATCTTCGTGACTCCTAGGTGAGCCATGTAAACTACTCTATGAACCTTGCTCAGGATCAACATCCTCAACTCGTCATTCGACGATACATAGATCTGATTTTTAAACCTCAATAAACAATCACTATCAAACGAAAATCCTTCAATCGTGGTACCGTCATTGTGTTTTGTCCGATAAAACCCTCAACCTCTTTTTACCAGTCATCATCACGTTGTAAAGTTAGAATTTGACTCAATTCATCCACCACTCAGTTCATTGTTCCTTTTATGTAAGTAATATCAAAGTCGTACTCGCTAATCAATTCCGACCAATGTTGTTGTCGCGCATTCAGGTCACTTTTCGTAAAGATGTGTTGTAGTCCATAGTGGTCAGTCTTTAGTTCAAATTTTCCTGCAACCAGGTAGTGTCTCCGAACCTTCAAGGCATAAATGATGGCTAACAATTCCAAATTGTGCATCGTGTAGTTCTCCTCATGTCGTCTCAGTTTCCTCAGGATGTAGGCGATCACGCGTCCGTATTGCATCAAGACTCTTCCTAAGCCTTCCTTGGATGCGTTAGTGCATACCAAGAAGTTCATGTCCATGTCATGGATCTTTAGTATTGGTGTTGTTGTCAATAGATCCTTGAGCCTCTGAAATTCTATCGCTCATTTCTCGGTCCAAACAAACTTCTTGTTCTTCTTTTGTAATTCTTTGATCAGATTTGCTATCTTCGAAAATCCCTCAACGAACCGTCGATAGCATCTTGCTAAACCCATGAAGCTACGTACTTCGATAACGTTTGTCGGCACCAGCAATTACATAATAGCCTTGACCTTTATTGGATCCACAATGATACCCTCGCTGGAGATGACATGCGCTTAGTAGTGAATCTTTGATTGATACAATGAGAATTTAGACAACTCCCCATACAATTTGTGCTCTCGCAGACACTGTAGTACCAAGCGCAAGTCCTTGAAATGATCCTTCGTCTTCCGAGAGTAGATCAAAGTATCGTCAATGAATACTTGGATGAGCTTGTCCATGTACTTGTGGAACACCCTGTTCATCAAACTCGTAACTACCCCTGGGGAGTTTGTCAGTCCAAATGGTAAAATAGTAAACTTGTAATGTCCAAACCTCATCTTAAATGTGGTCTTAGGGATGTCATCTTCCTTAATTCATAATTGGTGGTATCCTGATCGCAAGTCGATCCTTGAGAACACCATTGCACCCTTCATTTGATCGAAAAAATCATCAATTCTCGACAAAGGATACTGATTCTTGATTGTGGCCTTTTTCAGTTGACGGTAATCAATGCAGAGCCTCCACGATCCATCCTTTTTTCGTATGAAAATAACAGGTGCACACCATGGTGACACACTAGGACATATCAGTCCCAGGTCCAGCAACTCCTTCAGTTGCATTTTCAACTCTTGTAACTTCGGGGTCGACATCCGATAAGGCATTCTTTCTATTGGTTCAGTCCTCAGTTTTAGGTCTATGGTAAAATCCAATTCCCTCTCAGGGGACATCTCAGTTAACTCCTCCGGAAATACGTCTGCAAACTCTCTCACCACCAGAAGGTGCTCTAGACTTTCTGCTACTCCCTTCTCGTTTAATGCGAGGATCACATAAATATTACACCCCTTGCGCATCCTCCTCTATAGCTACAAGGAAGAGGTGAACCTCAGGGAAAATCCCTGGTTCTGACCTACAATCACTCATCTTTTTTTCTCATCATCGACCAAGCTCAATCGTTTCATGTTACAGTTGAGTATTTCCTTATGCGATTCCAACCAATCCATACTAATCATGATGTCATAAGATCCTAAGATCGTGACGCATAGGTTGAACATGGTGAAAAACTCTCCCAGGTTAAGGGTACACCCTGTAACCTTTCCTCTGACCTTTTGTTTGGCTCTCGAAGCCATCTCTATGAAGCTAAAATCATCATGTTTGAGTGCCTTTACTTTAATCCTTTTTAGCATTGCATCCGAAATGAAACTCTCGGTATCAATGGTATCTATCAAGATACTAAGGGTTTGGTCAGCGACGGTACCTGATGTCTCGACCACAGTCTATTGATGCTCTACTTGGCAGTTATTCACCGCTGCGTGAATCCAATGGGCCTTTCCCAAAAACTCCGACGGTAGTGGTTCTGACTGATCCAGAAACACTGACCCTTTCCTCTATGCAGGAATGCTAGTAATGTGGAACACCACAATCCAACGCACTTTCCTTGGTCCAGTATTCTTGGTACCTATAGAAGAAGCTGAATTCTAACAATAAGGCCAAACTCGAACTCCTTAAGCATTTAGGAGAAGATGTGAAACATACATAAACACTCTAAAATGAGCCTCACACTCGGGCACCATGTGACAGACTTGTCGCAAGGCATCGAACTTGTTGAGCTGATGCTCAACGAATTCCTCAGAAAGATACTTCTCCTGGAACCGTTCCTCGAATAGTTCCCATGACACATTATCGACGACCATGTTCAAATGTGGTAGGAGAAACTTCCGTGAAAGAAGAGCACTCCTCTTCAGTTGAAAGACCACCATGTATGAGATGTGTGAAGCACAACACCCTTCTATACAATAGCGCCTTGATGGCACAGTCATTTGCGACACTCGTGGACTCGAGAACTCAACTCTCTCCACTTCTCGGTGAATGATAATGGTACTAGCTAGGGTGCGTTATGGAACCTCACGGGTACAGGTGCCCTGGACTCATCTCAGTACCAATGGTGAATCAAGGCCCTGGACATTACCTTGTAGGGCCTTGTCAGACCATCATCATCCCTTACTACAAGAGAATCCAAACCAAGGACTTTCTCTTCCCCCCTGTGGGTTCGACTCCGAGGGTGTAGGAACTTCTGGAGGCATCGCACTTCTATCCATGATACCTCATTGCGAATCTATACAGTGTCATCTAACTCTGCTTATTGCAAGTGCAAGTTAAAGTTTTAAATAGCGTTAGGTTAAGACTCAAGGGTTTACTACAGTGGAAAGCATGGCAATCCACATTCGATGGGTTGAACCCGCTCTGATACCATATGTAATGACCCCTTCTTTATGACTACAAGCAAAGAAAAAGGTGATATCAAGACTATCTAACAACCTGAAAACTAACCCTAACAGCTGATGACAATCAACAAGACGACTAAGAAAATCAAGCAACACCACAACCTCCTTGCACAACCAAGTCTATCTGCGCACCTCAAAAGCCATTAAGGTGCAAAACTTTTAAAAGAAAAAGAGCAAAAAGGGGTATATGCAAAATCGTTGATAAGATTAAAACAAGGCAATACAATTATTTTACATAATTTAATAAATTTAGATAAGGTTCACATGACCAAATTTTGCGATAAAAGATAATGGTATTTTAACCATATTAATGTATGACCCATAAATATCAGCACAAGGGTAAAGGTTAATATATATTAGATATCGGTATTAAACACGGGTAGTTCAATTATTCCATTTGTAATCATATTGGTAATAAATACTTCTGCATGCTGTGGTAATAAGGAATAGCAGTATGCCCCGTATGGGGTGACAGCTGGAGCAAGCGTGCCAACTGGCTGCAATTTAAGTCAGGGTTTAAATGTGGATGGCCATCCCCTTATTACTAGTATTACGGATGCAGGCTCGACATAATCTCACTGCAATGGGAGGACTCCTCGAGCGAGCGAGCATTTACGAACTCGGCGAGTGCAATGCTAAAGGTGGGCATGGGGATATGTGGTCAGATTATTGGTTTTCTCTCGCTTCGCCCTTGGCTTTGCTCTGTGTTTGGAGACGCTGGTGTGGTTCAGAGCTCCTGGCGCCATGGCTCACCACCCTTTGGTGGAGAATTGCTATTGGTAATTACGCTTTCATTTGGTCTCAGCTTGTGTGTTTCTCTGGGAGAGAGCTCGACAGCATGCCAAGGAAACGGGGTGTGCCACGATGGGGAGCAGCTTGGTATGCTCGTAAGGAGCAGCGTAAGCGCAGGTAGCAGCTTGAGCGTGCTCTATTCATGGCCACCTCTATACTGAGACAGAGAGCTCGCACCGAGGAGAAGGCTCTGCTCTCCACCATTGCCGAGAAGCAAATTGGATGTAGTAGTCTGGACACTGTCAAATTGGAGGATGGTACCGAACAATTGTACCAGGCCTGCATTGTTGAGGAGGACCTGGCATTAGCGGACCTGACGACAATGGAAATGCCGAGTGACAAAGTGACAGAGCCTTGCAGTGGGGATGAAAATCACATGCTGAAGGTGGACGTCGATGCTCCTGGGTGCATAGTTGAGGAAGAATTTCCCTGGCAGGACATGGAGACTACAGCGGATGTTGGAGGTGCGCAGGATGACCAAAAGAAAATGGATGAAAGGAGCGATTGGCAGGCTGACAGGATGCCCGACGCAGGTGGTGACATGCATGGCTTTCTCCGTCGTGAGGAGCACCTGTCCTTGGTGTTTGAGCTCCGAGGCCACATGGCTGACCTGGAGCACCGTGCACTTGTCATGGGACAACGCTTGGACGTGCTATTCGACGCCTATTCGGACGCTCCAGATCGACGCAAATGTCCACTCTGTGCGCAGTCTTTTGCCATCCCGACCGGCTCCACATGGAAGACCAACGAAGACGACAGGTCACCAACAATATAGGATTTTCATGTTTTATGGTTTTTAGCTTTCTGTTACTGTTTTACATGTCCTTAGACTTTAGGCACCTGTCCTGGTTTCCCTTGGGCAGGACAGGTGCCAATAGATTATAGCTATTTTTGACATGTTTCAATGTTGGTTTCCGGTTTCCGGCAGCATTTTGGACGACTTAGACTTTTGACCATGTACACTCTATTACAGTTTTTGGTTAATATATTATAGCAGGGCCCTCCCCTTTTTTATTTAAAAAA
>JZKD02S2127212.1:0-12209 GCA_000966675.3 Picea glauca
TGGTGTGCCTTTCAAAAATTCCAAAGAAGCATCATCATTGATGAGGGAAGGATTTGAACATGGAGAATTCTTTACCTCCATTCTTGTTTGTGACACTTGGTCATCTTCCTGAAGTCGGTTCTGGGAGATGTCTCTCTCCCACCTAAACCAAGGGGAAACTCCCTCTGTCTCTTCCTTTGAACCAATTGACTCTCTTTGAGATATTCTCTTGATGTTCAATGGTCTTCCTCGACTTTCACAATCTTATTCTCTTATAAGAAAGGTTGTCTAGAGGAAAGTTCTTCCCGCAACTACTGAAACATCAACACTCCCTCTTAGCTAGGGAGGTATCTTTCCACGATGTCTTTATCTAGTAGTCCACTGACTACTCTGCAATCAACTAGTAGCACACAACTACTACCATGCCATCGATAGCTCAAATCATTCGTCACACTCTCTGTGATCAAGCAACATACAGTTGCTCCCGAGTGATCTGGTAGTCTCCATGGAAATTAACTAGTAGCACACAACTACTACAATGCCATCCAATATAACATGAATGTGCCAAGCCATAGTAGTACACAACTACTATCTAGTGATACACAATCACCGCTAGTGGTACACAACCACTGCTAGTAGCACACAACTACTGTCCAGAGACACACAGTCTCTGCCAGTGGTACAACCACCATAGTAGCATACAACTACTGTCCAGTGACACACAGTCTCCGCCAGTGTTACATAACCACTGTAGTATCACACAACTACTGTCCAGAGACACATAGTCTTCGCCAGTGTTACAGAATCACCGTAGTATCACACAACTACCGTCTAGAGACACATAGTCTCTACCAGTGGTACATAACCACCATAGTAGCACACATAAAAAAATCGTCATCATCATCATCTGCAACATAAAAAACGACCTATCATATGGCACATCATATGGAATCAACTCTTTGGGCCATACTTCATTTGAGTAATCATGAATGATGCTTGAATAAGTAAAGTGTTGAAACCTGCGCACTCAACTGAGTGTCCCACAATTGTCACGCACTCAACAGAGTATCTCGTGACTACAAGGACCATTCTTCCTGATCAAATCGCCATCTGGGCCACATGAAGAATGCCAATCCTTCCATATGTTGAAATTCACGCCATGGGATACAAGGACCATTCTTCTAATCATGTCACTACATGTGCCATAAAAGAATGTCAGTCCCAAACCATTTTCTCTAATCAAGTCACCATATGTGCCATAGAGAAAATGTTATTCCTTTACCAACCTCCCTAATCAGGTCACCATCTGTGCCATAGGGGGTGGACCATTCATTCTGATTAGGTCATCATATGTGCCATAGGAGAATGTTAGTCCTGGATCATTTTCCACAGAAAATGTCAATCCATGATACATCAACAATTTGTCCAACTTGGACCATTCTCCACGGGGATAATGTCAGTCCAGCAACACACTGACTATCCATAATGCAAGAATATCAACACTCTCTCTTAACCAAGTGAGTAATCTCCGCAAGCCCCAACCTTCCCCTGAAGTATATCAACTTTCCCTTGGACAAGGGCTCCGTTAAAATATCATCTATCTGATAATTAGTGGAGATGTACTGGAGATTTACTTCTCCCTTCTAGAAGATATCAACACTTTCTTGGACCATTCTCACCAACCCACTCACTATTTGTGACACAGGGAGAATGATTGTCCATGATGTAATCATATCAACATTCCCTCCCAACAAGGGAAGACATTCACATCAATAAAGAAGTTCACCAACTAGCCAATTGGATGATGGTAAACATTTTTTAGATGCCATGAATGTCACCAATATGCTCGTCCATGTGTTGAAGCCTTACAGCTTCATCTGCACCATGTCTCGGATGAAGTCCTGTGAGAAGCCTCTAAAGCCTCACTGCTTCCATGACTCGCGTCACTGGATGTGATATGCCCTTCCTCTGCAGTAGTGAGTGCTATAGAGGTCTGCTTCCATGAATCCTGACTGATTTTGAGTTGAAGTAGCACCCTTTGGTGCCCTTTTTGTCAACTGGACTTTCTTCTTGGTCAAAATTGTATATCTCTGCAACCTCTCTTCATGTCCTGAGACATATCCAACTATACCAGACTTGTACACTTGCTCTGCTACAACTCAATCTGTAGAATCATGAGCTGGCTTTGGGTGCTTACTGCAAAGCACTATTTGGCTCTTTGCTTGAGAGTAGGTCCTCCACTCTCTCTGCAGCTACTCCCTCTGGGATTCTATAACTGCTCCTTTTGGAATTATGTAACTACTCCCTTTGGGACTCTATAGCTACTAAACACTAATACTGAGAGTATCTTCTCTACTCTGTCAATTTCTCTATCTGGAACTGAGAGTGGCTCAATAACTTCTCCCTCTTGAGTTGGAGGTGACTCATTCTCTGTCTCTGCTCCCTATGAAACTGAAGGTAGCTCTTCCTCCTTCTCTGGAGGTAACTCAATATCTTCTCCTTTTGGATGTAGTACTTCCTCCCTCTCTAGGAGTGCCTCTACATACACTGGAACTGCTGCCATGCCTACTCCCTCATCATCTCATGGCTCAACTCATGTATTGCGACTACTACAACTGCTCTCTCTATCGACCCACCTAGGTACGTTCTCCAAAAATAGAGATGAGGGTGTCAACTTTGTTTGATGTGGATGAACAAAAAAATCCTCCATCCCGAGTTAATGTCATATTAGGAATTGATTATTTTATTGATCAACCAGTAGTTAGCGGACATTGACAACTATCAAGAAAAATTGTCTGGATTCATCTGATAATCGAGTACTTAGATTCACTATTAAAACAACATCCCATCTTGGATTCATCTCCAATCATTTATCAATTGTATACGTAGATCGCTTTAGTATTTAAAGGGAGGAATAACTCTGAGACTTGAGTTTTATAAGCAAGGTTTCTTAAGATTGATTTTATCAGATATACGCTAGAATTTAAACACAACTGGTCGAAGTAAGACAACATAATACACGCCACTGGAATATACACCTGATATTTCATCTATATGTGTAGGTCACTTGAGTCTTTTAAGGAGATAATAAATTTGATATTGATATTGATACACATGAATTTTTAGTGTTGATATTGATCTTCTGCTATAGGAAATGCTTCCCACAACTCCTTTATGTTGTAGGTGTATTTCCTGTTGTAAATGGTAAATATCATGAGGACTACGAGTTCTTCCTTGTACTATATCTCCGTAGGGTTCGTTTCGGTCGGGCTTCGAAATACCCATCTCCAGGTACACATATGCTTCTTCAATAATTTTAGGCACTACCATCGATCTCAGTTTGTGTAAACACAGTGCTTGATTGAACACTTATAATTTCAGTTAAAGAGATTTGATTTGATGGTCTTAAATATTTGAACACCAAGTCCACCAGATTTGATTGAAATAATCTCCCACATGAAATCCCATAACAATGAGTGGCATAGGTTTACCTTGAAAAATGAACATGAGAATGACCTAAGAAGATCCACTCTCTCAATAGTTATCTCTTCAATACTTCTATTGCTTTTATTCTTCTCACAAAGATTTCATTTAAATGATTTATGGCAAAGGGATTTAAGCGCATGCTTGTGATAACTCCGTAGAGTGTTGGGTATGTGTTATATTCTTTGGATGACTAGACCTAGTGTCTACATTGTGTTGGGGATGCAGGGGGGATATAAGGGGGGGGAAACCCCCTTGCATGGGGGTTCGGGGGTAGCGCCCCATATTTTTTTTTACTGGTTTTTCGTGTATAAGGCCTTCTATTTCAAGGCCTCAAAAAAATAATATCTCCTAATCTCCTACTAAAATGACTACAATTTAGTTCATGATTTTCTTTATACAAGGAATAAACTCATAAATAGACAACATAATAACAACGTATCAACTAGTAAAATACATACCTCGACCTGCAGGTTGGTTGAATTATCCCCTTGCTTGTTTGTTCTTGTTCTTGCCCAAACTGCCCAAAACTGAATATTTACCTCCCAACCAACTAGGAACAACCTCTCTGACTTCCTAGCTCCAGGAATCCTTGCGGTTTCCTAGCCCTCGAGCCAAAATTTCCCAGAAACAACAATGCCCCTGTAAAAGTCCCCCAAAACAATCTTTATCCTCCAATCTCCTCCTTCTTCCCTCTCTCTTCCAGAATTTCCTCCTTGCCTTCTTCTTCCAGCATTTCCCCCAAAAGAAAGGTCGCCTTCCAAGTCCTCTCCCCTCTTCCTCATCCTCCTCTCTCAAATCCCTCCCCCTCATTCAAATCCCCATTTGCCTTATCCCCTCATTAATTCCCTCACCTATCATAAATAATAAAATAGTGAAAAGATTCATTGTATTTATTTTAATAATTAATTAATTTAACTTAACAAACTATGATCAATAAAAATCAATTGGGTTGTTACATACACTCACCCTTCAATAAACTTCATCCCGAAGTTAGATTAATTTACAATACAAGGGTAATGATACATGATTCATACATCCATATCAGATAAATAACATCATCATTTTAAAACACTTATACACACTAGTGTATATGTACAACGCATGCATGTGTAGCTAGCACATACAAGACTTGCACATGTACTAATGAAAATAATTATCACACCTAAATTAATTCTTGTATGCGTCCAATCCAATCAACAATACCATTCATTTCATAAAGTATAGTAAACCATTTAAAATGTTCGCAAAATCCCTCAATTATAATAATTTAGCACAAGCAACATTCACTTATATAATTGTAGTTCAGTTAAACAAATATATATATATATATATATATATATCAACAAGAGGAAATCAAGAAATTCTACTATAAGGTGAAAACTCCACACACTCTCAACTACTTCTAGTTATCCTTCCTCCCTAACCTACTTCCATATTCCTTCCCTATCCTTCCTCTGTTGGACTATATTGGAGCTTCAACTATATTGACCTAACTCCATATAGAACCCGTAAGCAGAAGTGACAACTCTCTTGACCAAGCTTCCCCAACAAGAAATTGACAGTCATCATCACACATCTAGGGGAGCGTGAGCTAACACCGTCCTCCCATGACTACATGTTTCAGAGGATACACAGTGGGAAATGCCTCCACCCCTCCTAATATGACTAGGGTCAACACCCTTCCATGGACCATACAGTGGCATTGTGTTGTTGGGAATTTTGTCATTCTATATTCAGTTTTAGGTAGTCTTGCCACTTGAAAAACCTACACTTTTCCACATATCATAGCAATGCATTTGAACCAACATAATTTCACATACAAAGATTCATACCATACTTTTTCTTAGTCAATGTTCACGACATCAACGTTTTATTATCATTATCCTTTGGCTATTTCATATCCCATTGACCCGCAGATTAGTCTATAACACAAACTCATACATATCCATGCATTATCATCATGTAAATGCATTTAATCATATCCTCAATTTGGTATCCACAAACCAACAACTTTAAATGTCAAAATTTTCAAGTTATAAATAGATTGCATAATCTCCATCATAATTCAAATAACGATAAACATTCATAGAATTGACATTCACATAGGTCCATATGTCTTAAAATTTCAAGTATATCATTAATAGTTTCACAGTTAATAAAAAATAAAAGATGATTAGGCCTTAAGTAATTCTAGCTATCTAAGTCAAAAGGTGGCATTACATACACCCAACCTTCGGGAAACATATTCCCGAGGTGGTCAAAAAAGTGAGGGATGATCTCGTCGTAAGGTCTTTGCATCCTCCCAAGTAGAATATCCTAGGATATACTTGTTCCACTAGACCTTAACTTGTTCTACCAGACGACTTCTGAGCTGTCGGACCCTATGGTCCAATACGTGTAATGGTTCAACCATGAGGGTTCCCGCATCCGATACTTGCAATTCCTTCCAATTCAGTTTATGAGATTCATTAGCAACATAATGACATAGAACAGATACATGAAAAACATTATGAGTTTTATGCAAGTGGGGTGGCAGTATGAGACGATAGGCAACATGTCCAATTCTCTCTTGGATTTTGAATGGTCCCATAAATCGAGGCGAAAACTTTGTCCCCTTTTCGAACCCAATTATACTCTTATTAGGCCTGATACGAATGAAAACTTGATCTCCCACTTTATAAATCCAGTCATTCCTATGTGCATTAACGTAAATGTTTTTTCTATCATGTGCTTCCTTTAGTCACTACCTAATCTGAATCACCTGTTCCTCCATCTCTTGAATAAATTCTGGCCCAACCGTCACTCAGTCTTCTAACCTTTCCCAACTCAACGATGTTGCATGGCCTTCCATACAAAGCTTAATAGGGTGGTATTCCAACGAAGATATGAAAACTATTATTGTAGGTGAACTCTACCAAAGGTAGGCACTTATCCCAATGAGTTTGATTATCCATAACATACATCCTAAGCATGTCTTCCATAACCTGATTTACTCTCTCTGTTTTCCCATCTATTTCAGGATATGTTGTGCTTAAGTTCATCTGAGTTCCCATCGCTGAATATAAACTTATCCAAAACCTAGATGTGAATCATGAGTCCCTATCTGAAATGATCTTCTTGGGTAAACCATGCATATGGATGGCCTCACTTATAAAAATGCACGCCACATCAGTGACATCATAAGTGTCTCTAATCGGAATAAAATGTGCATTCTTGGTAAAATTATCAACTATCACAAGAATGGCATTGTGTCTGTGTGATGTGAGTGGCAATCCCACAACAAAATAAATAGAAATGACTAGGGATGATTTTAAGGATGGAAATTTGTTTTAAAATGTAGAAACCTTGGCAAATCTTACTAATCCTTCATATGCCAACTATAAATGTTTAGCGATATTTTTGTAAAAATATTCAAATTTATAACGATTTTATATAGTTTTTATAAAGTTTTGGCGAATTTTAAGGTAAAATAATTTTATCCTATAGAATTTGGGCGAATCATTTTTAAAATAGCGAATCTTGTTTTTGGAAAAACCATAGCAAATTAGCCCATGAGAGAAATTTAGCCCC
Organism: Picea glauca; assembly: GCA_000966675.3. Classification (NCBI taxonomy): domain Eukaryota; kingdom Viridiplantae; phylum Streptophyta; class Pinopsida; order Pinales; family Pinaceae; genus Picea; species Picea glauca. The sequence continues at coordinate 7,036 of JZKD02S2127212.1, forward strand.
TAAAATCATCCATGGAAATGACTTCCCACTTGGACATAGGAACATCATGCGTTTGTAGGAGACTTGGCGGGTGGTGATGGTCAACCTTCACTTGTTGACACTCTAGGAACTTGGCGATGAAATTGACTACATCATGCTTCATGCCTACCCAGAAGATAAACTTCTTTATGTTTGCATACATTTTCTTCACACTCGGATGTGCACAATAAAGTGATCTATGGGCTTCCTTGAGTATGATGCTTTGAATATCCCCACCTTTGGGGATGTACATCCTTCCCTGATATATTAATAATCCATCTTCTTCCAGGCTATATCCTTCATACTTTGGATCTAATTTCCTCCCATTCTGGAGGGTTGAAGTAACCTTTAAATACCAACTATCTCCAAGAATTTGCCCCAACACTCGCTCCCTCATATTAACCTTTAAGGGAATCAAGGAGAAGACACGTGGTCTCCTTCTCAGGGCGTCCGCAACCACATTCTCCTTTCCCTTTTTGTACAAAATTCCAAAATCATTCTCACTCATAAACTCACTCCATCGCCTCTTCCTGGCATTGAGATCCATTTGAGTGAAGAGATGCTTTAATCTTTCATGGTATGTTTTGAGCTCAAAGCTTTGCCCCACTAGATAATGCATCCAAAGCTTCAGAGATAGTATTACAACTGTCAACTCTAAATCATGAGTAGTGTAAAGATCCTCATGTTTCTTCAACTTTCTTGACACATACACTATCACTCCCCCATATTGCATTAGCATGACCCCTAATCCTTTCTTCGAGGCATCCATGTATACTATGTAGTATTTTTCCATATATAACACATAGAATTGACACACTAGTTAGTAACCTCTTAAGCTTGATGAATGCAATATCACATTCCTCTGTCCATTCATACCTGACCCCCTTGCACTCCAAGGTGGTGATGGGTTTTTCTATCTTAGAGAACCCTTCCACAAACCTCGATAATAACCAACTAGCCCCATGAAGCTTCTCACCTCATGAACATTTTTCGGCACTAGCCATTCCATAATGGCGTTCACCTTTTCTGGGAAAACAAAGATTCCTTCACCGGAAATGATATGACCTAAATAGTGAATCTCTTTCTGGAAGAAAGAATACTTCGACGAATTTCCATACAATTTGTTCTCTCTAAGGCATGACAACACAACTTGCAAGTGTTCCTCGTGTTCTCTTTCATTCCTGGAATATATGAGGATATCATCTAGAAAGACATGTACAAAGTAGTCTAAGTACCTTTAGAATACACCATTCATGAGGCTCATGAATACTGCTGGTGCATTGGTCAAACCAAAAGCTACTACAACGAACTTGTAATGCTCAAACCGAGTTCGAAAGGCAGTTTTAGGAATATCGCCTTCCTTAATCCTTAACTATTGATACCCTGATCGCATATTAATTTTTGACAAAATTGTTGCTCCTTTCATTCGATCAAAGAGATCATCTATCTGTGGCATTGGGTACCTATTTTTCACTGTAGCACAGTTCAAGTCCCTGTAATCTATACACGGTCGTAACGAACCATACTTCTTGCTGAAAAAAATTACTGGTGCACCTGAAGGTGAGACACTAGGCCTTATTATCCCTAATTCAAGTAGTTCCTTCAACTACATTTGCAACTCACAAAGTTCCGGTGCCGTCATCCTATATGGTGTCTCGGAAATTGGATCTGCACCAAGTTTTATCTCAATGGTAAAATCAAGCTCCCTCTCAGGAGGTAACCCAAAAAAAACCCAAAAAACTCTTTCGGAAAAACATCCTCAAACTTCGACAATACTGGATACTGATCCATGGAGGGTCCTTTCCCTTCATTGACTACTTCCACTAAATATAATTGACAACCTTTCCTCATGCAATGTTTAACCTTCATGGTCGAGATAAAGCATAGGGACACCTTCCTCCGTATATCGTGGATCTCTAGTAACCTTCCTTCATCGTCAACACAAATCACCCTTTTCGTGAAACACTCTACCATAGCTCGATGTGATTCTAACCAGTCCATTCCAATGATTAGGTCATACGTCCCTAGAGCAGTGATGTACAACTTCAACATAGTAGTACACACTCCCAGTTCTACTAGACAATTATCGACACTAGGTCCTACCACTTGTTTATCCCCCAAAGCCATCTCGACTTGTTTAAAGTCATCATGCTTGTAGGCTTCCAACCCACACTTTTCTCATGCACAAGGTGAAATGAAACTATTTGTAGCATCAAAATCAAATAAAATCTTAACATTGACATGATTTAGCACACCTGACGAATCCACCACTGTGGATTGATGCTCTGCTTGAAGGTTATTAACCGCTACATAAATCTGGTGGCTATTACTCTCTCTTCCCATCGGGGCCTTTCCTCTATGCACAAATCCTATTTGTGACTTTGGACAATCACGCTGGTAATGAGGTCCTCCAAACCCCCAACAAGTAACACGAGATGGAACTTGCAGACTGACCTATGACAATCTATGAAATAAGTTCCTTCCCCTGGAACCCCTACCCCTACTTGCTTCTCCCTGAGAAGGTCATGGACCTACCTGCATTGTTGGCGATGAGTGAGATGATGCACTCACTGCCATTGAAATATGTTGTAACTTCTCTGGGAATGACTCTATTTCCATAAGGAAGTGGCCTAGAGCTTCCTCCCCTGGAAAAAGTCATAGGGTCCTTCCCCACGAATCCAGGATGTCATGGAATGGTTGACCTCATACCTCCATTTAAGATCACATGCTCCTCCGCGTAATGATAATTTTCAACTGCTTCAACGGTTGACGATGGTTTCCACATCTGTACCATGGCCCTTATCTTAGGGTATAACCTGTACACAAAATGTTGTTCTTGTCATTGATTGGTATCCATGTACGAGACATATTTTACTAACTCCATGAACTTGATCTCGTACTCTTCCATGGTCTTGTTTCCATAAACTAGAGCATGAAATGCTCCTACCTGTTGTTCCTCGTAGTACACAGGAAAATATTTTCTTTGGAACCTTTCCTCAAAAATCTCCCATGAGATGGTTTCTGGGTAAGGTGTAACTGCCTCTCTAGGTTACCCCACTAGTTCAAGGCACTGTCCCTCAACTGAAATATCTCTATCTTCGTCTTTGATGTGGAAGAATGGTCTCTTAAGGAGAAACATCGCGTCATTCCTTCCAACCATGCCTCTGCACGTTCACTTGCACGACCTTGAACAAACTATGGGAGATTGATATTCTATAGTTCTGTGGTGATGTCTCCTGGTGGAGGCCCTCCCTCTCAGTCCCTCGATGCTTCATGGTTACCCACTCCATATGGTGGGGGATCCACTTCGACATCTGCTGACTAGAATCCCTTTAATGTCTCATTAATAGGCTCTAAGGAGTGCAAAATGAGAGCTAATTCAGATGATGATGGTGGCAACAACGATGTTGGTGGTCCTTGGACGATGACCCTCAACTTCTATTTCCCTGAGTCCTAACCATATTGAATAACTAAATATGGATTAAACCAAATGATTATCAGGAAAGAGTGTAAGTCATTCCCTATTTTGCTCAAACTTATACTTGCAAACATAGGGTTAGGCGTAAGTTTCTTATACTTGTCTGTAAACCAAAATTACTCCTAAAAGGTGAGTGGCTAAAGGTCAAGGTCAAAATAATCTAATCTTGGTAACTTGTTCGGGTAATTTTGTAACCCTCTTGCCTTACTAGGTAACCTAGCGTTGTGGGGCACTCGTCAATTACCCTAACTTACCTTTTTAACCAATCGTCTAACCCTTCCTTAAATGATTAATAATTCTAATAAACCAAAGAAATTTGCAAATACCAAACTCCTTTCATCACATAATCATTCATCCATGTTACAGTTCGCACTATTCTGACATTCCTTAACCTCATATAAAACTTCATGACAACAATAGAAATTGCATTGTATTTATACCTAGGTAGAAAAACAAATGAGACTTATAATTTCATTGCAATGACCTTTATCTTAACAACTCTTTAGACATTTTTCACAAGGTTAGATTGACCAAAGAATGTTTAACTAACAAGCGTTGAACTAGAAATCCCCAACGATATCAATATTTTAAATATGTTTAATGCTATCATCAAAATCTCAAAGATAACAAGAAACCATTCCTATCAAAAGACAAGTTACATGACACCTAGTCTATTTACAAAATTAACCATGTAATAGATTGCAAAACATAACTCACTAATCATTATTAATAAATACAATGCACATGTGAAGATGGTAATGAAGAGCATTCAATGTACAACCATCTAATTCAATTTTGGGCATAAAATTTGAGGAAACTCTGTGAGATGGGCTCTTTGCAGGTGGTGTGGGTCGTGGTGTGCTGTGGGCACTCTATGATGCTATCTATGTTGGTGTCGTTTTCTAGGACCTCTCCTCTTAAAATTTATGATGAGAAATTTATTTGTTTAGAATATCAAAAAAAAATATAATAATAATTAAGAGGGATTGGACTGATGGATTTAAGCATTGGAACCCTTCCTTTCCTTGGATGTTTTATATTTTTGTTCAATGGTGCTAGAGTGTTGTTTTGGTGTACAAATTGTTTGGAATATTTTTATTTGTTTTCATCCATCCTTCGTATTTTTTGGACTTTAACTTCGTTTAGCTGCCCTTAAGAGTTGTTTCCCACATTCTTAAGTGAGAGAAAGTTATAATTTTTGTATTTATGATAAGTAGTTTAAATAAAGTAATGATATTTTTAGTATTGAAAATTTATATGAATGTTTTGGATTTGAATAGAAATTTTAGAAAGGTTAATTTTTTTATTTAATATAACAAAATAATAAAATAAATATAAAATAAAATAAAGAAAGAAAGAAATAACAAATTCACAGTGGGAAACACGAGACCTAGCATGAGGTCCACGTGCCCCCCCTATTATCACAAATACAATAAAATAATACTCGCCACAAAACCCCATATTCTCACCTCTCGCTCCCCATTCTTCCCTCGCTCGACCATTCTTCCCTCCCCATTCTTCCTCTTGCTCCCCACTCTTCCCTCACGACTCTCAGGCCGATTTGTCCTAGCAGGGATAAGAGGTGAGCCAGAAATTGGCGAGGTTATTTCATGAGTGGTGGGGTTATGATTCCCTCAGGAGGCTGCAGAGAACACAATGGGAGAGGCGTGCCCCCTCC
>JZKD02S2127212.1:14182-33254 GCA_000966675.3 Picea glauca
AGGAGTTATGGAATAAGTTGGGGAACTTGTATCATTCTAAGTCCCTGGTAAATAAACTATTCCTGTGGAAACCATTGTATAACTTGAGGATGAGAGATGGAGACTCATTGATAGATCATATGAACGCCTTCAATATTGTGGTAATTCAATGGTTATCTGTTGAGATTAAAATTTCATATGAAGACAAGTGTATTAGTTCAATGTGCTCTTTACCAGACTCGTGGGATAGTATGTTTGTGGCCATAGGTAGTAATACAACTACCTTGATTTTCAATGACGTGGTCTCATCCTTGTTACCAGAGGAGATGAGATGGATGAACATGGAAGGACATAACACAAATGGATTATTTGTAATGGGACACTCCCTGAAAAAGAAATAGATCCAAGTCCTCAAGTGGGAGATCTAAGTGTAAGGGTAGATCTAAATCTCCTGGAAAGTTTGTAAAGGTATGTTGGATATGTGGGAAAGAAATTCACTTAAAGAAGAAATGTAGATCCAAAAGGGTTGAGAAAGTGAAGGGATTTGAAGGTTCTCCCTCTACAAAAGAAAATACCTCCAAGGAAGAAGGAGGGGACGTGTACTTGGCTTCTTCAAGCACACATGCAAATCATGAGGCATGGATGGTTGACTCAGGTGCATCATTTCATATGAATCCCCACAGGGAGTGGATCTGTGAATATGAAAGGTTTTATCTCCTCAAATAACATAGTCAAATTTTTTTATTTAGGTAATAGGAAGTCATTGAAAAATACATTTCTAAATTTTTTAAGGTTCATTTTTTAGAGCCTTATGTTTGTAATAAAGATTGAAAAATATTAGATTTGGTTTTTATGTCAAAAAATCCAAAAATTAGGTTTCAGTGGCTAAGTTCCTTCCCTAAAGGGCTTCTAATCCACCGAAATACCTAGCTTTCGGCAGCTTAAACCAGAAATTCAGGGCTATTTAAGCCACCGAAAGTGCAGAAAAGTTTGTTTTTACTACACTGAGTCATCATTTTCAAATGATGATTCTGAGTGACTGGAGAATAATTTTGAGAAACGGGTAGATGTTGTTGTTTCTAACATGTCAAATAACAATAACCTCTCTCATTTTCCCAACAAGTTTCACATATTGGGAGAATAGAATTCATCTCTGAGCCCTAATTTTTGGATCTCAGAATTTCCCTGTTTGACACATGTTTTTGAAATGCAGATCTCGGGAAAATGAAAATGAATCTCAAATAACTGAGAGAGGTTTTTTCTCAAAACAAACCAATATACAAAATCCTCTTCCAGTTTGTACACAACAATTTTGGTTGGATATATATGGTTCAATATTTGAGCATCATATTTCCAGAAATTTCTGTCTTTTCTAGCCACCTCACAAATTCGAATTTGAGATAGGAGAAGAGGTTATCAGATCCATATTTTGAGGATCTGAAACTGCTTGTAAAGGCTATAAATCCTATCAGTTTTATAGACTATGGGGTTCAAATTTGGGGATTATACATTGCTTGTACTCCCAAACTTCTCATAGCATTTCATAATATAAGCTTCTTTTGCCTATAATGTTCAGATTTACCTCTTGTTCATTCTATGCTTGTATCTGAATGATTTATTTCATTTCTTATGCTTATCTGGTGTCTGAGAACTGTCATCTTGTCATTACACTGATAAACTAAACTTTACAAGTATTCCTTGCTTATTATATTGGCCATTCATATATATTGTTTATGTATGTTTCCGCTGACAGGATAAGATCTCTCCACACATTCACCTTTATTAAATCCTCTGAACAGAGTTAGCTAAAAGCCTTGTCTATATGATTATGTCTATGCATGTTTTGATTGAGTAAGCCTTGTATCAGTCACCCGACTTGATCCACTTGAGTAAACATTGAGAGAATAAGTTAAGTTACCAGGCTCATTCCCTTTTTAGTCAGGGAAAGACTCCTGGAGTGATAACAAATTGGCGTCGTTCCCAGGGAACGAAATGAAGCAAGATTCTCTAGGAAGAATGACATAGATCTGACTTTTGATGGTAGACAAAAGGAGGACACATAATTGACTGTATCATCTGCATGACGACTCCATGATTAAAGACTCCATTGGGGAGGATCTGATTGACAGAAGATGAAGAGGCTGAATTCCAAATCCAGGTTTCAGTTCATTAGTCTTCTTCATGAACTGTTGTTGTTTTTTATCAACTCTTTCATGATGTTCCCTTTGCATGTAAAGATAATTCTTTTCTATTTTGTATATTCAGAAAATCATCATCCTTCTTGTATATATCTTTCTTTAGAAGAAGAAGATTTGCATACTACCTATATTATAGATGTTGATTCAGTACCTATACCTCAGCCCGTTCATAATGATGATCATTGTATTCAAATATCCCTTGAATCTGATCAGCCATGTAACCTTACAGAGGTCCAAACTAATTCAAACCCTGTCCATAGCTCAACACCCTGTGGCATTACTGTTGAACCTTGTCATCAACATGTTAGCTCTCATAATCAAGCCACTACTTTTCAAATTAAGAATAGGATGAAGATGTTCAAACCTTTGAGGCTGCCCTATCTCCTTCATCCTTATCCTCTTGATTGTTATGAATATCTTCCACAGTTTTCTGGAGAGAAACAAGTTTCAGCTGAGAGGCACTTGGAATCCTTTGAGGATTTTGTTGAGCCATTTGAGATTGTTCATGAAGATGTGTTTATGAGATTTTTATCCAAGTCCTTGATCAGAGACATTGTTGTATGGTTTAAGGGTCTGAGAGATGATTCTATTGGCTTGTGGATCGAGTTCTCTAATGTTTTCTTGAAGTATTGGGGCAAGAAAAAATCATTAGATTATTACTTTGTTGATTTTCATGCTTTGAAAAGAGAGCCGAATGAAGCTTTGCCTATCTTCAATCAAAGGTTATATCGCATTTATCATGACATGCCTTTGGAGATCCGACCCACTAAGATGGATTCCATGTTGTACTATGTTATGGCTCAACATTCAGATTTAGTTCTTCTCTTGTTGGAAAGGAAGTCTTCATCCTTAACACATTTGTTTGAAGATGCTCAAGGAGTGGAGGAGAACATCCGTGTTTCCAGGAGGATCCAAGAGCGGGTTGACTTTGAAAATTTGCATGCACATGAGAAAGCAGAATGTCAGTACACTTCAAATTTTGAACAGGAAGGTAATGAAGGTAAAGAAGATCTGGAACAACAACAAGCACATGAGATCATTTCAAATTCAGATCTGAACTCTTCAACATTTGCAGAATACTCCAGAGACAGGTATGAGTCTGAAGTTTATGATCAGTTTGTAAATCAGAATGAATCTATGGTAACCAATGATTTCATAGGCAATTACATGTTCCTTGTTGATCATAGTCCTTATCATTAAAACATTGCTCCATCATCATCTTTTGAGCATTATTCTGATGAGGAAATTGTAGTTTTTGATGATCACAAGTTGATATCAAGAGAACTAGAAAGTGATCAGTTTTGTAGCAAAGGAATAGTCATGGTTGAGCAAGAGTTTTTTGTGGGTCAATATGTTTTTGATCTTCCTTTCAAAGATCCGGTGGTAGCCTTCATGGAATCATACATTCCATAGAACCCGGAAATTTCATATTTCCTTAGCTCGCACATGTTTTTGGGTGAGTATGTCTTCTTGAGTGAGTTATTATCACTATTATTACATTTCAGAAATCATCTATTGATCGGTGACAGAGGAAAGGTCCTTTTAGTTTTAAAGTTTCTTGAATGGATGCTATGGAAGTCAACCTTCACTTAATTAATTTGCAGATCTGGTTAGAGTAGGAGTAGGCAGAGAGAGTAAGCTCTCCCTATGAGCAAGTAGATTTTTTTTTTTATTTGATTGATTTCATGAATAAATAGAACATAGTTAAAAGAGAAATCTTCGTCTTCAATGGTTTGGAAAGCCCATAGTTCGTGCACAAAGATGGAAAGGGAATGTATGATTACAAAAATGTTCAAAGGTGAAACTAGATATAAGAAGAGAACTGTGATATTTGAATATGTTCATCTACTTTCTGATGCATCAATATCTAAAATAGAGGCATCATTGACTATTTGATTGGACTATAACAAATCACTATTAGCTTGTAGTATCATTTCTGGGTATGTTATTCATCAAAACATAGGCTGTGCAAGCTGTTAGAGGTCGCATGGTCACTGCAGAAGACTTAAAGGAGCAACCTTAAAGATCAATAAGTTAAGAGAAAATGCATTTTTGCAAATTTTGTCAACTGTTATAAAGCAGAATATTCAGTGGCTTAGGCAAACATTTCAATTGTTCATTAGCCATCGAAAGAGGAGCTTTTGGTGGCTTACAAGCACAGATTTTGGCTCTACTAGCCACCGAAAGCACATAACAGGGCAGAAAGATACCATTTTTGCACAGATCTGAGATTTTCTCATCCAAATGCCTCGAGGATGTTTTATAATGATAGATAATAATTAAAGGCATCATTTTTGGGTTTCTCTTCTAGTTTTAAAATGTGCCAACAAGAGGAGAATATTAAATTTGCTACCTAATTTTGGCAAAAAACTATATTTTGGGAAAAGGTGTCAATTTCGATTCTCTATCAGTCTCTAAGGATCTATTGTAGCTATCGAATATTTTGAAGGACATGAATATAATTGAGATAAGGAGTTGACCTAGTAAATAAGATATTTTCCTATTCTCTTGGAACTGTTTTTGACTTTCCATTTTAAGTAAATTTGATCAAGTTTTCCAGGATCTAGATATCTTTTGTAAAGGCTACAGGTGGGCTACATGCAGACTACAGGTTTGCAAGGGATCATTTCTAAAGGCCAAATGACTCCATAGCCCAATGGTAAATGCTACAGACAAGTTACATGTTTGCAGAAGATCGGTTGTATAAGCCAGATGACTCCATGCCCAATGCTAAAGGCGGCTGGAACTACTAGGTTCTTGGAAACCTCGCAAGGAGGTTTTCATCCCCAGAAGGAGCCAGTTGCTATTTCCTCAAACAACATATTCAAATTTGTTTATTTAGGTGATAGGAAGTCATTGAAAAATACATTTCTAAATTTTTTAAGGTTCATTTTTTAGAGCCTTATGTTTGTAATAAAGATTGAAAAATATTGGATTCAGTTTTTATTTCAAAAAAGCCAAAACTCAGGTTTTGGTGGCTAAGCGCCTTCCCAAAAGATCTTCTAAGCCACCAAAATCCCTATCTTTCAGCAGCTTAAACCCGAAATTCGGGCCTATTTTAGCCACCGAAAGTGCAAAAAAGTCTGTTTTTACTGCGCTGAGTCATCATTTTCAAACGATGATTTTGAGAGAATGGAGAATCATTTTAAGAAATGGGCGGAGATTTTTGTTTCTAACATGTCAAAGAACAATAAACTCTCTAATTTTTCAAACAGGTTTCATATATTGAGAGAATCAAATTCATCTCTGAGCCCTAACTTTCGGATCTCAGAATTTCCCTGTTTGACACATGTTTTTGAAATGTAGATATCGGGAAAATGAAAATGAATCTCAAAGAAATGAGAGAATTTTTTTCTCAAAACAAACCAATATACAAAAGCCTCTTCCATTTTGTACACAATGGTTTTGGTTGGAGAGATGTGGTTCAATCTTTGAGAAGCATATTTCCAGAAATTTTTGTCTTTTCCAGCCACCTCACAAGTTCGAATTTGAGATAGGAGAAGAGGTTATCAGATCGATCTTTTGAGGATCTGAAACTGCTTGTAAAGGCTATAAATCCTATCATTTTTATAGATTATGGGGTTCAAATTTGGGGATTATAGATTGCTTGTACTCCCAAACTTCTCATAAAATTTCATAATATAAGCTTCTTTTGCCTATAATGTTTAGATTTACCTCTTGTCCATTATATGCTTGAATCTGAATGATTTATTTCATTTCTTATGATTATCTAGTGTTTGAGAACTGTCATCTTGTCATTACACTAATAAACTAAAATTTACAAGTATTCCTTGCTTATTATATTGGCCATTCATATATATTGTTTATGTATGTTTCTGCTGATAAGATAAGATCTCTCCACACATTCACCTTTATTAAATCCTCTGAACAGAGTTAGCTAAAAGCCTTGTCTATATGATTATGTATATGAATGTTTTGATTGAGTAAACCTTGTATCAGTCACCCGAATTGATCCACTTGAGTAAAGATTGAGAGAATAAGTTAAGTTACCATGCTCATTCCCTTTTCAGTCAGGGAAAGACTCCTGTAGTGATAACAAAAGGTATGATGGAGGTAATGTTTTCCTAGGTGATGATTCAAAAAATAGAATCATAGGATGAGTAAAAGTCATGTTAATTCTCATAGATGGAAGTATTATAATATTTTTTCATGTTCTTCACATCCCAGGATTGGCAAGAAATTTGATTTATGTAAGAAAAATGGACGATGCAGGGGTAAAAACAATATTTGAAAAAGAAACCTGAAGGATGGTTCGAGGAGCAATGGTGTTGCTTAAGGGAGTTCAGATTGGAACTATGCATAAGCTATAATGAAACACTATTAGTAATGGGTGTAATAGTTCCATTGTTCCTGCTATTGGAGCAGCAGAAGAAAAAACTCATATAGTCTCTGGAGAAAAGGTTATTTTGTGGCATCAAAGACTGGGGCATATCAGAGAGAAGGGTCTTCGACTACTACATGGTAAAGGTATGTTTGAAGGTATGTCTAACTACTCTCTTGATTTTTATTTCTGTGAACATTTTGTATATGGGAAGCATAATCGGGTAAGATTCCCCTATGGTGCAATGAGGGAAGAAGGAATTTTATAGCTAGTGCATAGTGATGTGTTTGGACCTGTGACGGTTCCATCATTGGGAAAATATGTGTACAATGTCTAATTTATTGATGAATTGTCGAGGAATACTTGGATATATTTCCTCAGGAATAAATCTGAAGTATTTAACAAGTTTAAAGATTTTAAGGCTCTTGTTGAGAATCAAACAGAGAAAATAATTAAGGTGTCGAGGAGATATAATGGCAAAGATTTTTGCGAGAATTAATTTGAAGAGTTCTTTAAGAAGTGTGGTATAGAAAGGAAGAAGACTAATCCATATACACCTCAACAAAATGGATTTGCATAAAGGATAAACATGACACTGATGGAAAAATCAAGGTGCATGCTCAGTGGTGTTAGGTTAGGGAAAGAATTTTGGGCAGAGGCAGTGGGTACTGCATGTTACCTAGTCAATCAATCACCCTCATCAACACTGGATGAAAATACTCCATGTGAGGTATGGACTAGTAAGAAACATTCTCTCACACATCTCAAGGTATTTGGTTGTGAGGCCTATGTTCATGTTCCAAAGGAAAATAGGAGTAAGCTAGATAAGAAGGCTAAAAAGTGTATCTTTATTGGGTATAAAGATGATCTCAAAGGTTACAAGGTTTGGAACCCAAAAACTAAAAAGGTTGTGTATAACCAAGATGTGGTATTTAGAGAAATGAAGGTTGTTTTCAAACAAGAAGTCCTACCAAGTATGGAAGGACAAGAGAAAATAGAGTTTGAGCCAAAGGATGATGAATCATAATCTACAGAAGAACATGAATAATAATAAGAAGATCCTCATACTCAGTATTGAGGAGATCAATGTGGGAAAAAAGGCTACCAGAAAGGTATACTCCACCTGATTTGCATTCAAATTTTTCTTTGTCTATTACTGACGATGATCCTAGAACTGTTAGGGAGGTAATGGATTCAGAGGATGAAAAACTGTTGGAAAAGGCCATGGTTGAAGAAATGACATCCTTGGATAAGAATGAGGCTTGGGATCTACTGGAGTTGTCGAATGGAAGAAATCCCATTGGAAGAAAATGGGTATTTTAAAAAAAGTTGAATGCATAAATCAAAGTGGAGAAATAGAAAGCTCGGTTAGTAGAAAATAGTTATTCCTAGGTTGAGGGAATTGATTTTGGTGATATTTTTCTCCAGTTGCCAAGTTAACTTATATTAGATTTATGTTATTTTTTGCTGCTGCATTTGATTTTGAAGTAGAGAATATGGATGTGAATACAATGTTGATATATTGGGTTGGTTTTCATTGATGTCAACCCTTGAATAAAGTTTGGTAACGAATTTCAGTAGCACAAAGGTTTGGGTAATGGGCCCAATTTTGTTTGATGTATAATGGTATGAGTTTTAATATATTTGAAGGTAAGACTATTATAGATGGATATTACATGTCATACCATTTATTGTGGTATGTGGAACTTCACATAACTCCTCACGGTTAGAGAGTTATGGTGATTTGAAGTTGGAGAACCCTCATGAGTCATCTAGAAGCCCCAAAAGGTCAAAGTAGTCAAAGTGTTTGCAAAGAAGAAATTATTTAAATAATAAAGTGAAGTGATGAGTGTAATATAAGTCAAAGAGGATGAAAAATAAATTATTGAAATAATAAAGTTAATGGAGAAATTACTAAGTTGACAAGTGGTTAGAAGTGGGTTAACCCTAAAATAAGGAAAATGGGTTAAGATGGTTAAAAGATAACCCCTTGAGGAAGCTACATGAAAGTATAAATAAGAGGCAAGGCTCTCTCATTTTAATCGGACTTGCGAATATTGAATATCTTCAAGTTACTGAGGTAACCAAAGGATATCTAAGCCAAATTTTAGAGGGAAGGTGAAGTAAAGAAGGTCAAAATTCAAGGGAGGATAAATTCTATTGATGATCTTTTCTAAGGTATGTTGTTTACATGTCATCTCACAATTTTCACAATATTTTTTTTTCTAGAATGATTCAAACTACAAAATTGGGAGGAAGTTGAGGAAACATATCCAAGTAGTTGTGATAAAACTTTCATCTTGTGGGTCATTGTATTTTTGGAGTTACACTCCATGGAAAATAGGGTTTGTGGCTAGTCTTGAAACTAGTCTAAAACATGTCATAACTTCTTCATAATAGATCCAAATTCAGTAAGACCAAATGTATTGGTTAGAGTACAGTCTGTATTATTCTTTGTACAATTTTTTAGATCCATACAACATATATTCCATGTGGGGCACACTCTAAAGTACACTCTCTAGAATAAGCCAAAATTCAACAAGGTATGCCATTTTTTCTATAACTCCTTTTCTGGGAGGTTCCAAGAAGTGAAACCTGAACAAATTGCAGAGAACACACTAAAGACCATTGAGTAATATTTTTATACCTTTACTCATTATATGTACATATTTATGATTATTGAAAGTTAGGGTTGTTGACTAATCCAAAACTAGTCATGTGAGACTAAAGTAAATTTTGATGAAAATGGTAGTCTCTTGTTAAGGAAGGTTTGCAGGTATGTGATCATACACACCAGGTCTATTACAGAGTTACAAATCAAATTTGGATGATGAAATTGATGAGGTCTTTTGGTTGAGTTACATGTTGGATACATGGTTGAGACAAGTAGTTGATGCATTGACACGTACATGAGGTGTATAGTTGATGATGTTGGTACATCTTGATGAGTCATAGTTGATGTGTAGTTGATGCATGATTGGTACATATTTGGTGCATGTTTTATGCACTCTTTGATGGTACAGGTTGGTGCATGGTTGATGCACTTGTTTATGGTACAAGTTGATTACATGTTGTTTGGTACATGTTGTTACAGGTTGTTTGGTGCAGGTTGATTGGTATAGGTTTACAGTGGTATATCTCACAGTGATAGTGTGACAATGGTTCCATAATTCTACTTATATTTCAGGTCAGTTGGATGGGGCAAGGACTGGTGGTTGTAGCCACCTTCCGGTTGTAGCCAAAAAACTAGGGGGTTGGAGCCTCCTTCTGGTTGTAGCCAGAGAAATGGGGAGTGAGAGGTTCCCTTAGGTTGTAGCCTAAGAAACTAGGAGGTTGGAGCCTCCTTTTAGTTGCAGCTAGAAAAAAAAGGAATGTGGTGCTTCCAATGAATGTAATTCTTAAAGACATATAAGAAAAAAACATTTCGTGGGTTTCTCCCACTTTGGGTTTCCATGTAAAACATGGGTGTACTATGTATGTGTATGATTGCTCATTTGTTCATTGTTTATTTACTCTGCAACTATTGGATGATAATGCTACATTGATATAGCACTTGTTTTTTATGGTGAAAAAAGATTAGATTTCTCTATTACTGATTCACCCCCCCTCTCAGTAATCCAACAATTGGTATCAGAGCAGGTTCCTTCAAGAAACAATTCAACCAATGGAAGGAGATTATGGATTATTCTGAGAATGGAGTACCAATGTTTAATGGTCATAATGATTTAAATTATGATATGTGGAGCAGAAAGTCAAAATTATTTTTACAAGCACGAGGACATTATATTTGGCTATCAGTTGTTATAGGATATGATAGTTCAAAAAGGGGAAAGACTGCAACCAAGAAGGAATTGAAGAAGAATAACAAAATAGAAATGGATTTCATCTAGGAAGGATTACCTAATTCGGTAAGAGAAAAGGTTGGTAAATGTTCATCAGCCAAAGAACTTTGGGATAAGTTACATGACATATATTCTTCACACATCGTAGTTCAGAAAATGCCAAAGAAGATGCAGATATAGATCAAGAAGAATTATGTTCACCATGTCAAACATATTCAAAAGATGAAGAGTACATAATCACCATATGTATGTTGTTTTACTTTAATTGTGAAAAATACAGACATCTTGAAATAGAATTCCATGAAGAAAATGAGACAAAAAAACTTGAAAAGGAAGAAAATTATAAAGCATAATTTATTAGTGCTTTAGATGAACTAAGAGAAGAAAATAAGTCACTCAAGAAAGAATTGATGAAGAAAAAGTAAAGTGTTCACATTTTTGAAGAAGACCAACATGTTATCGAGAACTTAGGAACTAAGCTAGAAGAAGCCAGAAAGATCGAAGAAAATATTGAATATCAAAAGAATTATTTGGAAGACAACATAGCAACACAGAAGGAAGAAGCATAAATGCGAGATAAGATATTGACAGATCATCTTAAGGAAAGAACTAACGATCTAAACCATCTTGAGGTAGAGTTTGGCCAATAAGAGAAATGACTTGAAGAACAAATAATCACATTAAAAATTCATCTTGAAGAAGCGAAAGGAACAAAAGAAGTTATGAAGTATCAGATAATGAAGAAAGAAGAAGAAGTTGAGAAGCTTGAAGAAGAAGTTGTCACATTGAAAAGTAAACTCGTCAAGCTCAATAAGAACGTTGAAGAGACAGAAACATCCACATCAATTATAGAGAATGAAGAGAAGCACTCTAGGTTGCTAGAAAAGAAGAATGAAGAAAATAGAAAGAGTTATGCAGAAGTACTCAAAGGAAAGAATCATGGTCAACCATAATCTAAGAAACTATTGAAGATACATCTTCAAGAAGACCATCCACGTTCAAGCCACAAAGAAGCTTCAATCATGATCATGATCAGTCAAGGAATAAATTCATAAGGACTACACCACAAAGAAGATCATTCACTCCCAGGTATGCAAATTTATTTTATGGTCATTGTTTTTATTGTACTAATTTTGGACATAAGGTTGCAGATTGTAGGTATTATAAAAGAAATGCCTATGTGTCCCCACGTGACATTGAGTGTTACAAATGTCATAACTATGGACATATAGCTAGTGATTGTAGACACATGATCAATACTTATATGAAAGAGAACACTGATATCAGATATAAGAAAATATGGATAAGAAAACATGAAGAACATGTGAAAAAAGACTAGGTCCTAGAGATTGCAAGATTGGCAATAAAACGAGATGAAGAAAATTCTACAGTGAAAAGGAAAGATGCCATATACAGAAAGATTTGGAAATTAATTGAAATAAAAGAAGGACATGTAAATGAGGAACATGTATAATAGATTGTACTTTCAGGCATTGTAGTGAAGGATGAGTCCACAGATAGAAAGAAAGAAGTCAGAGCTCAGATAGATGATGAATCTACCAATGAAGATGATGATGAATACACATCAGAGTAGGAATTGTTCTGAGCCATCCGGCGTAGAGACTCCCAGGTAATATGAATATTAGATAGGGGAAGTCTATGCGATAGTTGTGACATACCAAAGAACCATCCTTCAAGCAACTTGCAGAGTTTGAGAAGATAGATTCAAAGCAGCCAGTTAACAAAAGTACAATTAGTTGTAGTAGTGAAGAATTCATGATAGTATAGTGATAAATGGGTCAACATTATGGAAAATTGTGCAGTAGAATCTTGGACAGTATGGACAGGGATGGATTCGTAAGTACACTTAACAGGTTTGGATAGATATATGAAAGTGGGTGAGAGCATGGATTCCGTTAGCACTCTGTAAATTTTGTCCGACTGATAGACAAATGACAGAGGTAACTTTTTCAACCAGCTTTAGAGCTGAGGCACTAGCCTACTCAACTCAGAGAGGGATCTCTCATGTTAGTTGATATTTCTTTGGAAATCGATGGCTAGATTTGGTTTTTTTGGGGGGGTTTAACAAAGTTGTTGGAAATGAAGGGGAGGAACACTCAGGGCTATGGAGTCAAAATTCTGAAAGTGAATGAAAACAATGACCAGCTGGTATAACTCTCCAGAGGATAAGGCTAAATGAGGTAATGAATCTGAGTTATATTTGAATTTAAGTAGAATGTAGGAAGATAGAGAAAACAAATAAATGCATTAGAGCATTATTTAAATGAATTTTGAATTAGTTAAGAAGAAACATACACAATTTAAATTTCTTAAGCCAAGAGCGTCAAAAGACGAATTATGGGCCTTTAACTCTCCAATTTGAATAGATGAAAATGTAAATGGAATAAAATATCACAGGAAATACATACAATGAAGGAAGACAAAACTCATGTCACCACCATTAGAATCTTTTCATAGAGGCTTCAAAAGATTATGCATATATTCAATTCATCTTCAGAAAATTACAATAGAGTTCAAAACAACCAAAATGTGCTCTTGCACTTCTGCCAATATTAATTCATTCAAATGCCCCAATATTTATACAATTCGATCACAATGGTTGAAACTGAAACGCTTCATCTTCTACAACTGTTTATAATAATTTCAACTGGTAGTCTCGGTATATGAACCGATTTACAATGATTACACAAAAGATGTTTCAAAACTAGGAACATATTTCTCTGACTGCTCAGCTTCCTTTACGACATCTGACTTATCTTGATCTTCTGTCAAACTTTCTGGTTTGGTGACATCTGGAGGTCACTTACTGGTTCCGAGAAAACTGCATTTTGTCTTGCCCAACCACATGATTTCCTTCTACTGTGAGTCAGAGGGAATATCCTAATATATCATCTCCTTTATCAAAATCTCCAAGTCAATGCACATGGCGTAGGACATAGTCGACAGGCCAATATTCACTGTTTTAAACTGTTTCAAAATCTCAAAGTATGTGGCCAAATACTCTACCAGACTTGGGCCTTTCAGACTCTCCTCCATAGCTTCAAATTTGGAATGATCCATTCTACACCAAATGAGGAGAG
The DNA here is from genome assembly GCA_000966675.3 of Picea glauca. NCBI lineage: Eukaryota > Viridiplantae > Streptophyta > Pinopsida > Pinales > Pinaceae > Picea > Picea glauca. The sequence continues at coordinate 27,645 of JZKD02S2127212.1, forward strand.
AATTGTAGTCTTCTTGATTGTATAATGAACCTTTTCCATCCCAAAATGGTGGGAGGCCCTTGATAAACAATTTTTCAAATGTATCCTTAAACTCTTGTATATTGTGCTCCATTTGCATAGATTTGTTTTGAACTGATTTGAGCAAGTTGTGCTTGGCGATGATCCTCCTGGTCCAATTGATCAACGTAGTTTTGTCCTTTACCCCAATAGTCTGAAGATCAACAATGGGCACATAATTCAGCAAATTAATAGCGTTCTAGGCCCATTCCGAGGGTTTCTTGGCTAATGTTTCATTAACAACAATACACCTGCTTCGGGCCATGGTAGCCACATTGTCTTTGTCATTTATAAAATTTAGATAAACCCTAAACTTAGTAGCGTCTGCAGCAATAGCATCCCAGATCACATGTTTAGCTCCTTGTAACAATGTTTTACCTTTTAAACTCGTTTTCAACTTACTCACCCTCTCTTGCAAATCTTGGTTTTCTATTTGGAGTGGAGCCATTTTTCATCTTTTATTTTCATCTCTTGTTTCAACTTTTCTAAGGCCTCCTTAAGGATTTTTATTTCCCCTATCTGTAAACTCACTTGGGACATAACTTGAACCAATCCATGAGTACTTGATCCAACTTTTGTATTAGCAGGTACAATAAAAACCATATCTGATGTTGCTACTTGTCCCTGTAACCAATTTTCTTTCTCTTTTTCCAGTTGCAACACTTTATCTTTGTAATTTAGTGCTTCTTGTCTGAATGTATCTTTTTATTGGTCTAGGGTTGCTAGTTCTGTTGTCTATGGATGCTCTGTGGAGGACATCTTCAACTTCTTCTTTAGGCTTTGTATCATCTTATTTTTCTCATCTAAAGAAGCCCCTATCCCTTTAGGGCCTTCAAATTCCAATATTTTGACCTGTGTCTGCCAGGCTTTGCTGGATGCTTTTTCCTGTTTCAATTGCCCATCTAATTTTAGTGCATGTGTTGTTAATCTTGAAACTTTCAGAATCAAACTTAGGCAGTCTGAATATAGCATGTCATTGGTGTTCCAGTGAAACTTTACTTTGTCAGAGGCACCAATATTCTCATAATTCATCTTGATTTCAAACACCTTATCATCATCTTCTATTGTTATATTAAATGTCTTTCTTTCCACATCCCTGACTGAGAACGAGGAAGCCTTATGCTGGAAGATTTTCTCTACTTCGGGAAACAAGTCTCTTATTTCACTATTGGACATACTTCCCTTTACAACATATTGGTTCATTAAGTCCTCTTTAGATTGATAGACTTCCCCATGTGTCTTGCTAAATATATGTTTCTTGCTGCTGAAAACCCTTGAGCTTCTTTCACTTTGTGGCTTTCTTCTTGTACCAACCTCTTCATTCTTGGCTACACCTTCCACCATTTCCATGCTTGTTTTATTTTCAGGTTCTTCTTCTTCCAGGTCCACCACTTGAGAGGATGGTGTAATTTTCATTTTTTTGAGAATATCTTGCTGACTGCCGGCACCCAGTGCCTCTGAACTGCTCCTTTTATTATAAACACTCATTTTTGGAGCTTTGACAACCAACCTAGGGAAATGTTTATGTACTGGGTTTTGCTGAGGGGATGACTTTGTCTTTTTTGTCTGATCATGTTGCAAAGTGACTTCCATATCTACACATGTTTCCATATTATCCAGCTTATCAAATCCTTCAACATGCTCATGCTCGTAGGGGCCATGTTTGCTCATCAATATTCTCTTTGATATGATCTGATGCGGATCATACTTCCTCCCTTATAACTATGTAAGTATTGGATCTAGGGTAAACAAGACTTATTCTTTACCACAAAGGGTCCTACCATGAAAGGAAATTTCAAGTTAGATGCCTTGTGCGCATTCAGAAAATGCTTTGTCTTTGAAATTATCCTTTGTTTGATGAACTCTAAGGCAAAGATTCTGGGAGTTAGAAAGAATGGTAAAAGGTAAGGTCCCTCTTGATATCCATATACCCAAATCATAGTAGATTGTATGAACAACATCCAATCTCCCACCCTACTCTTTGGATTTGGTTGTAAAAATCTTTTCATTTCTTCCAGAACCGTTGGCAGGTCTGTGCCGAAGATAAGACTGTGCAACTTGGACATGATATTATTGATGAAGATAAGCATGGTGATCCTTTTACATTCATTTTATATGAGTGCGATTTCAGGGAATTCGGTCTTGTTTGATTCTAGGAACATTCTCAGCAAGTGCATGTAGTATCTGAAGTGTCTCAATGAATTTAAATTTACCAGCTGTTGATGCATATTATCAGCTATGAACCTATCGAAACCGATACAAACCGACTGACTAGACTCTGACATAAGAAAGTTCAAAATGAAACCCAACATGACTTCTACTACAAACTTGTCATTATCCAACCCTAAAATTTGACTAAGAAGGGAACAAGCCCACTGGACTCAATAATCATAACGTTTACATTGATAGGTAATGACAGACTTTTGGAATGGTGTTTAGGTTTGACAATGGTTTGCAGAAATAAGGTTTTTAATTCTGAGGGGAATTCTCTATAGACTATGATCATTTTCTCTTCCTCGAAGGGCTCTGACACTGTGGATGAAGACTCTGGTATACTGAGGGTGTGTCGAAGTGACAAACTATCTATTTCGCATAAAACCTCTGACCCTACCTTATTCAAAATGAATTTTTATACCTACGAATACTGCTCCGCACACCAACTTACGAACTCAAGGAAAGGGAAAACTACTTCTACGACGTAAGGGGTAATGGAAGCTTGGGCCGCTTCAAGGAAGAGTATCCGTTTTCCAACATTGTCTGGAAAATTTGATTTGGACATGGAAATGGGTGAAATTGTAATTTCTGTGTCAAATACGTCGGAATCCATGTCAATTAGGGATTCTTCTTTAGAGACAACTTCTTTCTCTTTCATGGACAAAACGACAGGTTGGTGGCCATGATGAAAAATACATGTAATTTGGCGGAAGGTGTGCGAAACTGGTTCACTTTTGAGCTTTAATTTCGAATGGAGGGTTTGTGCCACTTTTAAAATGTTTGAGGGCTTTGAAATATTATAGAATAATGAACCTGAGACCCTCCTTTTATACATGTTTTTCCATATCATGGATTGGAGAAAATGGTTTTGGGTAGACTGCTTTTCACCCCGATGTGCCTCTGAGGGCACCACGCATCCACGAATGAAACCACGATAGTTTCCCCGACCTGACTTCAAAAAAATATACTTTGTGATACTTTGATACCCGATATGTGTCTTGGCTGTTGATCTAGGCCGCTCGATGATCTACGGTCCACCGGGTCCCATCAACTTTCGATATCAGGGATTGGAGAAAACAGTTTTGGGTAGACCAATTTTCACCTCAATGTGCCTCTGAGGGTGCCACACATCCAAAAATGAAACCACAGTAGTTTCCATGGGCCGCCTTCGAAAAATTATCTCTTGCGCTATTTCACCGCCCGATATGGGTCTGGGCCGTTGATCTGGGTCGTTTCAAGATCTAGTGTCTGTCGAGTCCTACCTTTCGCGCTTCCACTATATTTTTCCATATACTTCCATAAGTGATCTTATCCTCCAAATTATGATGCTTCCATAGCGATGTATCTCTTCACTAAACTTCCGAGACTTGGATCCTATCTGAAAAATTGTTATGGCGATAACATATTCATAGATTGCTTCAGAGATTGGTTCATAGAGTGGTTTAGATACAAAGGAGAATTATCATAATGGATGATAAGTACATAGGAAATGGATCAAACAATGCTAATGGATTCCAAATTGATAGATATTTCTGGACACATGCAGTGCATACAACAGTTCACATTCAAAACAGAGTAATGCTTAGAAACAACACTAACAAAACTCCCTATGAACTATGGAAAAGGAAGACCAACAAATGTGAAGCACTTTAGAGTATTTGGAAGAAAATGCTATATCAAAAAAAGATGGAAGAATGGGAAAGTTTTACTCTCATATGGAAAAATGAGTACTTGTTGGTTACTCAAGTACAAGGAAAGAATACAAGTGTTACAATTTGAGATTGAACAAAGTTTTGGAAAGCATCAATGTAACAATTGATGAAACATATGGACGAGAATTAAAGGAAGAAGAAAATGAATCAATGGAACAACTTTACGAAGAAGAAGCAAAAGATGAATAAAAAACACAAGGGGACGATGAAGAGGATAAAAAATAAGTAGAAGAGAAATTTCAACAAGTGCCTCCAAAGACACCTACCAAACGAGTATAAAATAATCATCCTTCATATCAGATTATCGAAAACAAATATGCAAGAGTTGAGACTAGAAGAAGAATCCGTTCGCTAGAAAAAATGCACCTAGCAGTCTCATCTACGATTGAACCAAATAGTTTTGAAGAGGCCAGCAAGGATGAATTCTGGAATAAGGCTATGGATGAAGAATTGGATCAAATAGAGAAGAATGACACTTGGGAATTGGTTCCAAGACCAAAGAATAAGAATGTGATTGGCACAAAGTGGGATTTCAGAAATAAATTGAATGAAGATGGCTGGTTACAAGGAACAAAGCTAGATTGGTGTGTAAAGGATACACACAAGTTGAAGAAATCGACTTTGAAGAGACATTTGTCCCAGTTTCCATAATGGAAGCAATCTGATTGCTCTTAGCTTATGCATGCTCCAAGAATATTAAAGTGTATCAAATGGACGTGAAATCATCTTTTCTTAATAGGGAACTTGAAGAAGAAGTCTACATTGAATAACCAGAAGGATTTCAGTTATCAGAGAACGCAGATTACATGTGTAAATTGAATAAGGCCTTGTATGGTCTAAAATAGGTTCATAGAGCATGGTACTCTAGAATGATAAATATCTACATGTAGGGTTCAAAAAAGGAAGTGCAGACAACAACTTGTACATCAAGGTAACTCAAGATAGTATTTTATTAATTGAAGTTTATGTTGATGATATCATTTTTGGAAGGAATTATGACAAGTTAAGCCAGAAATTTGCAAAGGATATGCAAAATGAATTTGAAATGTCATTACTCAGAGAACTATCCTTCTTTCTGGGTCTTCAAATACGTCAAAGCAACAAAGGAATTTTTATTTCTCAAACTAAGTATATCATAGAAATGCTAAAGCGATTCAGAATGGAAGATTCCAAACTAGTTACCACTCCTATGCAAACCAGTTGCAAGTTGAGAAAATATGTTGATTCAAAGTCTACAGACCGGAGGAAATACAAGTCAATGATTGGTATCCTACTATATGTGAAAACATCCACACCAGATGTAATGCAGGTAGTTGGACAAGTGACACAATTTCAAGCAGCACCAAAGGAATCACATGTCTTAGTAGTGAAGAGGATTTTCAGATATCTCAAAGGAACAAAAGAGTTTGGATTATGGTATCCAAAAGGAAAGGATTTATCACTTATTGCCTACATAGATGCAGATTAGACAGGTTGTATTAATGACCGATGAAGCACCAGTGGAGAAGTGTTCTACTTGGGTAAGTGTTTAGTATCTTGTCTAAGCAAGAAACAATCATCAATATTTTTATCTACAACCGAGGCATAGTATATTGCAGCAACATCATGTTGTACACAGGTTCTATGG
>JZKD02S2127223.1:0-14362 GCA_000966675.3 Picea glauca
TTGTATGAAATGGTTCAGATTCCAGAAATGTTGAGAAAGATTGATGTGTGATAGATGGATTACAGTCTTGCAGATTGCTGTGCAACTGCAAAGGTCAAAGTAAAGGTGAATTGGGTATACCAAATGCACTGTGCCATGTCATGAATGTGGGATAGTTGGCTTACAGTCTGGCAGATTGCTATGCAACTACAAAGGACAAAGTAAAAGTAAAGGTGAATTGGGCATGTCACACCCACTGTGCCATGTCTCCAAACTAGATCTTGTAAAAGCAAATTAGATACTTTTATATCCAACCTATCTGCAAAAGACATGTGTAAAGCCTGCAATCTAATCTTGTGCCCGTCTTTTCATTGTTGGGTATTATGGATGCCCCAAAGTCAAAGGCATCATCAAAAGAAAAGAAAAACCTAAATTAATATTTTCTTTTCAGAGGATACACTCTTTCACATAATTAATTAAGAGAAACTCAAGTATCATTTCCCAGTGGAGAACCCAGTGAGAAGAAGACTGTGCCCTCATCTTATTGCATGAGTGGTCCCTGATGCAAATATGTTGGAGATTAGGGTAGTAGCAGACACCACATATGAGAAAAGTGGCTTTTTTAAGCACCCATAGCTATAAAAAGCATTTACTTTCGAGAAAATCATCCTTTAGTAGGAACCACTGTGACCACTAATCTGTTGGCTTTATGACGACATTAGGATAGGAAACGAGGTTGACGTTATAATTTCATTTAGGTGGGGACAGACTGCAATATGGATGAGCCTGTGACCAACAATTCAACATTTAGGTGGGGACAGACAACAATATGGATGAGGCTGTGGCCAACAATTCAACGGGAAAGATCTTAATAATACCAAAAGCTTTAATTTAATTGTATTGTTACTTTAATCAGCAATTTGTGTAAGGTTTCTCTTTCAAACCTGACAGAATATATTTCATACCATTTTTAATCCTCTCCCAATCAAACTCCGCTGCACTTGTGGTAGTCAATTCCAAGCACCACAAGGAATTGGTGCTTAATTTGGCCAGGTCCACTTCAGAATTGGCGTGTTGCCAAGGGAATATCAATGGTTATACAAGTGGGAAATAGACAGAAAGTTGCTCACTTCCACTTACTTGTTACAATGTGAAATGTTGAAGGCCTCGCCCTCCTCACAAATGCCTTTCCATGTGCTTGGGACTGAAGGCATTCCATCGTCCTTGAAACTCTCAGCCTCCGGCCAAATCCCTGCTTACACGACAAAATATTCACATCTTAAACTTGTCATATGTGGACCTGTTTCTTTCTACAAGACAACCATATCATTAGTCTTGTATTCCAATAACAATAGCTTGCTACCTGGTGGAAAGCCTTAAAGTAGATGGAACTGGAACTACCTGAGTCTAGGAGGCCAATAATGGTATCTTGCCCATAGTTTGCCTCCTTCCATAAGCTGCTTGAGGAGGGAATTGTTCCACCTCCCTGTGTGCTTTTACCCTCCATGCCAAGGAAATCCCATGACCTTGTGGTGTGCATCCTTCTGTTTTTGCTGGGAAATACAGAGATCACCTCTTCCATATCTGCATCCAGTTCATACCATACTAATAATCAATATAAATACCTTTAACAACCAATATAGCTCTTTTTGTAAACTTTCTCTGAGAAAAATCAGTTTGATCGAAGATAAATCATTAGAAAACTCATGGACCATTGCAGGCATAATTAGAATCTAACTGCACATCTGTAAGTTGTATTTGCTGCCTCATCTCAGAATATTACAGAAGATATTTGAATATATTCATACCTTATAAGTTATAATAACATAGTTACAATAACATTATATATATATATACCTGAGATGGCAGAAGCCTCTTCAGGAGAAAGATGGGCAGCAAAGCCATTGAAGCTATGTTTGTAACTGTAAAGCAAGGACTCCCTGGCTTCATCAGCACTGCCCAAATCAAAACCACTGAATTAATATCGACACAATACCTGTGAAATTTCATTCCAAGAGACCAAACCAAGGTCTTTGACAATCATTAGATTTGTGGATAGCTTGCAAGATAGACAAAGAGCTTAGTACATATCTATGCATTGAATGAGTTAATGAAACAAACAACTAACTTTCCCTTCACAGAAGCCAGCATGGAATGGTGAATATCAGCCACTTCCTCTGGCAGCAGCCCTCCATGGTCGCCTGCATATACAACGTAAACCTGCCAGCAATACATACATACACACAAAGCTAGCTATAAAAATAAGAATCACCATGCCTATAACTCCATTAAACTAAACTAAGAACCTTCCTTGAATTAGGTACTCATTGTGTATGTATATCAGAGATATCCAATCTGCATAGTGTATCAGACAGAGATCTCAGTGTCTACATATCAATATTAAATGACAAAGATATCTCAATGCATGCCCACCTCCTTAGCAGAGATCCCAACTAAGCAGAATGCCATGAGAAGCTTCAGTACTACTAAAACCACCATGAAATATTTCATCCAAGCTTGTGAAACCAGGCCTAGGCCTAGCTCCATGATGTTTCTGATTAGAAAAAATGGAGCTGAAGCTCCTCTCTATTTTTTCACTCCCTTTACACAAACACAGAGAAAGTATTCGTCCAGCAATCAACCAATGAATTGCAAAAGGACTGTAGACAGAGCACGGAAATGCCAATCCTTATAATCTATGTCCTTCCTCTTTTTCTAAGCGTGCATGTGACTCTGCAAAAGTAGAGCTTTGCAGTTGTAGCTGTGGAAGCACTACAAACACATATCACAAAAACAAGAACGAACAGAATAGCCGCTACAGACAACCCCTTCCTTCCATAAAAAAAAATACTAGAACTCAACAGGAATTTTTTAATATTATCTTACCGAACAAAATCTCCGGAGACTTTATCCAAAGCCAACCTTTTTATCCCTATGGAATCCCAAAGCAGTGGTCACATGTTTTTGTTTTTTTTATGGGAACTGCTCAGCGTCCCATGTATTTACAGCCTCCATTCTGGCTCCTGCTTAAGATTCCATACTTGTCCCTTTCATTTTCAAAAATACCATCCAATCTTCTCAGGAAAAGTGCTTTCCTCATGTACAGGGTACCATCGTTTTTTGGATTTTTTTAAGTCTTTTCAAACAATCAATTATTAAATACAAATCTCCAAAGCTCTTTTGATTTCTGCCAATTTCAATGATTTGCTTGCCCACTCAACTGAAGCATGATAGACTGTGTATTTAGGAAGCATCATGGCCAGTAAAGTCAATGAATTTAATTTAGTATTAGATCGTTAATTTAAATTTTAATGAAATTTATTCCGATGGGTATTTACTATTAACATATATTTATTTATTTTATTTGTAAGGTGTTTTGAAATTTTTAATTAAATTTTTAAAATAGAGAGAATGAAAATTTTAAAATAGAGAGATGTATTTTATTCATATATATATTTAACACTGGTGAGAATTTAATTTGAGATTTTATTTACATATTTCTTTTCATTTACACAGCACTTATCAATCTGTTTACACCTCTACCAGTTCATTCTCTCAAATATATTAAATAGCCTAATTTTCTTGAATTCGAAAATTTTAATGTTAAATATGAAAAAAATATTGTATAATTTAGTTAATATAAATTAATGTTTTGTAAATAAAGATAGTTGAAATTTTTAATTAAATTTTTAAAATGGATATCATTAAAAATAATATATTTTATTTATCTAATATATATAAACAAACATTTTTTTATGTTAAATGTTGAAAAAATATTATATATTATGATTAATGAAAATTAATTTTTTTAATAAAAATGTAATTGGAATTTTAATCAAATTTATTTTAAGTTTTTAGTTAAAATTGATTAGAATGGATAATAAATAGAAATTTATTTTACTTTTAGTTGAAAGTTTAAGATAGAAATGAATGAAAGTGACACATCTCATTTACCTAAACTGTACAAAATATACCTAATATCTATGTACACCACTATACCTAATTTCTTTGAATTCAAAGATTCAAAGGTTGAATGTAAAGAAAATATTATATAATATATGTTTTGTAAATGAAAATGACAGTGTAAATAAATGATGTCACAAAATTAATAAATTGTAGATGAATAAATATGAAGATCAATATGAAAATAAATTCTAAACTTTTACTTGTATGTAGTTTTGAAAGAGATATTTTATTTCTAACATTATATCTCTACATTTTGAACAGGAATAATATTTTTTGAAGTTTTTATTTTTTTGACTCGAATAAACTATGTCGTGATGCGAACCATAATACTTCTGTGGGGTTTTGAGCTCTTGGTGAGGGGAACTTCTCAGTCATTTTGAGCTCTCAGTGAGGGGAATAATCTCTTAGGTTTGAACTTAAAATCAATTTTGGCTTCCAAACAGAGTTAGAATGATTATAAAAAAGGAATGAAAAAAGAGATGTAAAACTCAAATAGAGCTAGAGGCAATACTTGATAAAAAAAAATTAAATTCTTCGAAGACAGGATTCAAACTATGGAGGATAGATTGTCAGGGTTCAAGAGCCAATTGTGGACAATGGAGGATAGAATTCAAGAAAGGGAAAAACAAAAACAATCAACCCAAGAAGGAGAGGTTGAAGAAAATCGCAACTTGAGAGATAGGATTAAAGAGCTAGAAGAAAACTAACCAACAAGAGGATAGATTGTCAATGTTCAAGAGCCAATTGCGGACAATGGAGGATAGAATTAAAGAAAGGGAAAAATAAAAAAAATCAACCCAAGAAGGAGAGGTTGAAGAAAATCACAACTTCAGAGATAGGATTAAAGAACTAAAAGAAAAACTGACCAACAATTTGACCCTCGGTAATCTAGAAAACAAATTGGATATCAAACCCATCAAAGAGGAAATGAATAAGCTAATCAAACTAGACCATGAGCATAATAAAAGAGCCTTGAACCTCATAATTTTTGGTATAAAAGAACAACAAGAGGAGGATACCCTAGCAATAGTAAAAGAAGAATTAAAAAATAAATCACAAATTGAAACAACTTACCTCATAGAAGCAAAGAGGCTAGAAAAAATAATCAATCACAAAGATAGGTGATTTGTGTCAAAGTAAGTTGTAATGACCATAAATATAGCATACTCAGTAAATCTTTGAGCTTAAAAGGGTCAGAAATATTTATAAATGAATACCTCATTCTCGAAGACCAATCTGAATTAAGGAAGGAAGTCCAAAATGTAAAAGAAGTGAGGAAAGAAAGGAAAAAGGGAAATAATTAAAAAACGAAAAGCTACTATTAGGGATAGAGACCAAAAGGATAATAATAAATAGGAATTTGGACACTCGGGATCTTTTTTTGGAATTGTTGTGTCTTTCCATGGTGCAAAGGTCCTATGATAAGTTGGATCTCAAGTGATATTGATATTATTTGTTTAGTTGAAACTTGGGAGCATGAAGAGTCGAAGGTCCCTAACATAGAAGGATTTGTCTTGTGGTTGGCTTGGAACAAAAATTCCTACTGAAGAGGGATAAGGGGGCATATCTTGTTATATTAGAAAGAACATTTCTCCTCACACTCAACTTCATAAGATCGACCCTCTTCATCAATACATTTGTATTGAAATTTCAGACATCAATGCTAAGAAGATCAATTTGCCTCAATTTGTTATTTTTCCCCTATTAATTTTAATTTTTATAAGAAAAACAATCTAGATAGAAAGTGTCCCTATAATAATTTAGAACAAGATATTTATAGTTTGAAAAATGAAGGTAATATCCTCCTGCTAGGTGACTTTAATGTTAGGATTGCAACTAACCAAGCTACTCTTTTAAGAAATGATTCCAACCATAATCCCTTATGGCTGGATGAGGACCTTGTTTTAGTAATATCTACAAAAGAAGCTCTAAAGACCCAACTAAGAATTTATTTGGTACTGAGCTAGTTAAGCTCTGGAGATCTCAAGACCTAATAATTTACAATGGAGTAATGAAGTGGCCAAACTCCAACCAAATGACTTGTATTCATGGACTAGGTAGTAGTGTCATAGATAATGTGATATCTGATATCCCTGTTTCCAACCAAATAACAACTTTTGACCTTTTAAATGGCCATGAACCCGACTCTGATCATAGACCTTTAACCCTAACTCTAAACATTTCCTTGCATAAGAGCACCATTGAAGAGAATTCTAATAATCAAATAAAATTTCTCTTTGACAAAAGTAAAGTTGACTTTTTCTTAAAGGATTTAAATAGTGAATTACATCTCCTAACTTATAAGGACAACATTGAACACATATATCATAATTTTATAACTACCCTTTCCACTTCTATTAACAAGTTCTCCTTCGAGGTGTCCTGTAAAAAGAATAATAGAACAACCATCCCTTGGCATGATAAAGAATGTAAGATTGCTAGGAAAGTCATTATGGATGCTTCTAATGAGTCCTTAAAACTTGATAAGATCAATACTACAAATCCCTAATTAAAAGGAGAAAAAGGTACTATATCAATAAAACGCAAGAGAAACTTTCACAACTATCTAAGCTTGATCCTAAGAAGTTCTGGAGGCAAATTCTAATCCACAATACTAAAGAAAATAATATGATTTCCCTTAAGGGACTGAAATTCCTACCTTAAAAGTCATTACGAGTTCCCTAATGCCATGGATACCATTCCTATTGTCCCTACAGAGGATGAAGTTTTTTCTTTGGATGACATAGAGTTCAGGGTTAAGCGGCTTGCAAATGGGAAAACTAAGGACATTAAAGGTTACCAAGCTGAAATTTTTAAAATTGGAGGGCATATCCTTATCCCTAACATACACAAGATCTTCAATTTATCAGTAAAGAAGGCCTTCCCTAAACCCTAGATGCAAAGACACATTGTTCCTATCTTTAAAAATGGGGATAAAAACATTCCCTCTAATTATAGGACCATTATGATTAGCCCAGTTTTTGCCAAGATTTATGGAATTATTTTGGAAAAGAAGATTAACCTTTGGCTAGAAAGTCACGGTAAAAGAGCTAAAGGCCAGGCTGGGTTTAAGAGATATCGTTCAAGTGTGGACCATCTTGTTACCTTTAGGATCATTGCAGAGGAGTTCCAAAATACTAAAACTAATCATTTTTGTTGTTTTGTTGACTTTAGAAAAGCTTTTGATATGGTTCCCAGGAAAAACCTTTGGGATAGGTTGCAAGAGATAAAAGTTCCTTTCAAATTGAGGGATTCTACAATAAGGATGTATGAGAAATTTATTGCCAAGTTTAAGAACATTGAGTGCTAGTCAAAAGAGATTAACTGCAATATTGGAGCCAAGCAAGGATGCCCCTTGTTCCCTACCCTTTTTGGCATATACATTGACAAGTTAGAAGGTTGCTTGAAAGAAGCAGGTTGTGTTGGCCCTACTCCCACTGGTATATTCATGAATCTTATTCTTTATACTGATGATATCATTCTTATAGAAATGATTCCCCACGATCTTGGAAAGAAGCTAAGAATCATCAAGGATTTTTGCTCCAATATGGGTATGACTATTAATATTGACAAGACTAAGGTCACGATCATTAAATACAATAAGATCACTTATGAATACCTTTGTATATGACAACAAAAACTTGGAGGAAGTGACTTCATACAAATATCTTAGAATTGATATTCACCACAAGCTCAAATGGAATTATAGCAGTGAGAAAAGGATTATTGGGGGATGGAAAGCTTGTTATGGGCTTGAAAACAATTGTCAATCAACCGATCTTTGGATATGGGATAAGAAGAAACTCCTCTTTAAGACTCTTGTTATACTTTTTATTCTATATGGATTTGAAGTATGGGGATGCAATATATCTCGTGAATCCTGGAGAAAGATAGAACAAATCCAAAAGAATTTTCTAACCTACAATCTCAAAATTAAAGGAAATACACCCTATCCCATCCTCCTCTTAGAGGCAAGCCTTTCCCCCATTGAGAGCATGACTATGACTAGATACCTAATGTATAAGAACAAGTTAAACAACATGGAAGACAAGAGGCTTCCTAAAATTGTTTCAAAATCCAGTTGTAACCACCTTCGACTCAAGCAAGGATGGCATAAACATGCCCAGTCTTGGTTGAGCCATTGGGGAATCATGGAAGAGACATTTTGTAGAATAAGGATACTATTAAAAATATCATTAAATCAAAATTTAAGGAGAAAATATGGTGTGACAAAGAGTTAGAGGAAAAAAGAAAATTAAGGTATTATGAGGATGTAATCAACCCTAATCTATAAGATCAAAATTGTCTCTTTGTTTTGACAAGTGTAAAGAAAAAAATAAACATTGCTAAGATAAGAACATATTCTCATGAGCTCCATAGTGAAATTGGGCATTGGTCAATTCCTAAAATTCCATGGGATGAAAGAGTGTGTCACCTTTTTGACACTAAGAAGGTTGAAGATGAAAATCACTTTCTCTTAGATTATCCAGCCTATACCCATATTATATCTCGATTTCAAAATTGTTGTCACATTGTTATAGCCCTAAAATGCCCTACCTATGCATACATGGCATTGGCCTTTCTACTTGCACAATTTGCCAAATTACTGTTGAGGATCTCTCTTTAAAAAAACATTTTTTGGATCATGTACGTGCCCTGCTGCACTACTGCTCGTGTACATACACGAACTGCATACTAGACAACCCACGTACATACGCTAGTTGCATACTAAACAACCCACATTTACATCCAAAAGTTGCAAAAAATAAAAAAGTTGTAAGGAATTCGACGAAGTTTATGGGCTATTGAGGGTTTCACAACCAATTCACCCATTGTAGCCCGTCCCCAAACCAAATAACTATCATTTTTTCATATAAAAGGAGGTCTTGGGGTTCCATTCCATCATCAAGCATTAGAACAAAGAAACTCTACCAAAATCCCTTCCCCTTTTAGCCCAAGCTTTGCAACCCTTTTTGAGATTTGGCCTCAACATTCCCCCTCCATCCCTCTCCCTATACAATCCCTTCCCTATTTCCCAAGGAGATTAGTTGAGTGTGAGAGGTATTACGGGAATGATGCATTTGGAACAGTAGTAAGAGGAGCCCAGACCAGGTTTGCGGAGCGTCTGCCAACAAGAAGGTTGTAACTTTTGTAATCTTCACATCTGAATAAAAAAGTTTTGTTTGTGTCCCAAATATTGTGTTTTTGTGCTTAATTGATTAATAAATTTACATTTATATCTGAACCTTATGTTGGCACAGGGGAAGACCCAGGGTTCAACGCTACAACAACGCACCAACAAAACCCTAACTATCGACCCTTTCGGCAACACCTGCAAAGCAGATGAAGTCTCACCCAAGGTAGAAGCAGGGGTGGTTGCAAGACTCAAGTGTCTTCAACCTTAGTTGGGACTCAGATTTGTGATTATAATACTTAACATAGCACTTTAGCATCAATAGTTCATCAATATTCAACTAATAACTACTGCGCAGATAGAACAGAGCATCGTATCATTCACTCAGATCTGATGTATTTAAGCACTTTATCATAAACAAGCAGGTTATATGTAGTAGATCAAGAACTAAGAACCTTCATATAGGTCAGATCTAACATTCTTACAAATCATTAGCACAAAGCATTAGCATATTTATCTATCTCTATCAAAGCACTTAGCAAGATAAGTTATAAACACATCAAGACAAGCACAAAGTGGAACAACAAAGTGTTTACGTGGTTCACCCCCACCCTGGGGCTACGTTCACCAACTCTTCTTATTTATTATCTTCAATAAATCGGTTACAAGCACTGAGCCTCAAAACCCTACTTCTCCTAGGACAAGAGATCTGCGCACCTCGCTAGATCCTCCTTCCTTACATTATAGCACAAAGCACTTCACAGCCTGTTACAATACCTTGCACCTAGCTCTGCAAGTCTCTCCAAGTATGAACAGAGCATCTACAAACCATACTTGCACTTAGCACTTAGCTTATTAGCCTCACATCACATAGATCCCTTTCTCTTCTCTTACATAGCCTAGACATGTATTTACACATTACAAAATAGGCCTAAACATGGGTAAACCCATGGGCCTGTTAGAATATAATGGATGTGCTCGTTTTACCATTGACAATATCTATATTGTCACCCAACCATAGGCTGAAGCCACCCTCCGAGTACCTTAATCTTGACAGAGAATCACTCTGAAAGCAAACCCTAGGCTAGATAGCCAAACAAAGGGTAGCACACCTTTCCCCAAGGATAACGCACCAACAAGAGCTGATCAGATGTTCCAAACCCTAGCCAGGAGATAGTCCAAGCCAAACATGATATGTTAGCTACAACGACTACAATGGCATCTCTCCTCAAACCTACGCACAAGACTGGGCACTGCAGTGCGCACAAGTTGTTGCTCTGCAATTCTAAGATTGCCCTGCTAGAATGAGAACTGGCCTCCTGTATTTATACTAATTATGGCTAATTGCCTGGGCCAAATTCTCATTCTGGGTATCTTTCTGTTCAATATATATTATTATTTCTGGCCAACTTCTTCTCTTGGAGGATAATAACCTAATATAAATTATCTTCTTGAGCCGACAAGTCTTCTAGGGTTATTAGCCAACTCATTAGGGTTTTTTCTTGCTTCCCGGAGTATTCTATCCTCGTCAGGTTTACATGTGGAGGTAAATACCTCCCGCATCTACCATAATATCAACACTCCCTCCTAGCTAGGGAGGTATTACAGGTACTAGTCTTGAGCACAAAAACATACCATTCACCCGGTAGCATCAACATAGTTGTATAGACTAGATCATGAGCACCATCATCATCATTAGTGTCATCAGCTGCATCATTTCTCGAAACCATACTCTATCTGAGTAATCAGACATGATGCTCACTCCACAGAGTGGTACAAGAGCCATTCTTCTAATCTAGAAGAGTAAATGTTCTGAACCATTTTCTGTCTGGGAAATCTATGTCCTTTGATTATCCATCCAATACTACTGATAGTCTTCAAGGCAATCGAAACAAAATAGAACACAATTGTGTCTATCCATAGTATTACATAACTACAATCCAGTGGTACACTACCACACCAAGTAACACACAAGTACTTGATCAACAACGTATAGTCACGAACAGTGGAACACATCCACCACAGTAGTATACATCTATTGTCATATAGTCTTCATAACAATCGTTTGATATCAACCTGCACAGAAACAATGTTATGATATAAACTAAATCATATGGGCCAATCTTTCACTCACATCTGTGAGATCTGAAAGAATATCTTCCCTCAAAGAAGAACAATGAGATATCTGGACTATTCTTCTCAAGCAAGGAAGAATAATTGTCCTATTTTTTGAACCTGGACCATTCCCCACCCTGGGCCATTCTTCCTACACTAATCAAAGTGCACTCTAGAGAGAATGTATAAACCCTAAGGAATGTTTGTCCCTGATTGATGAGCCTAGACCATTCCCCACCCTGGGCCATTCTTCCTACACTAATCAAAGTGCACCCTGGAGAGAATGTATAAACCCTAAGGAATGATTGTCCGGACCATTTCCTCTGTTAACCACAAGAGTAAAAGACTTTCCTACATCAACCTCCAAAACAAACCATTCCTTATGTTAACCACAATGAGAAATTGTTGTCCAGTGAGGCAGGCCAATCTTCTTGAGTAACCCTCAAGAAGAGAGACTGACCTAGACCACTCCCCATGTTAACCACAATGGGAAGTCATTGTCTATGATACATCAACAATCTGGACCATTTCCCATGTTAACCACAATGGGAAATCATTGTCCGTAAGAAATCTCAATCGACTTTCCGAACAAGAAAGAATCTATCCAAGCTAGACTATTTTTCAATGAATCTCTTCAATAATATTTTTAGTGCTCCCTCCCAACCTGGGAGTCATCTCTTCCTTTTTCAATAAGGAAGTCGTCTCCATGAGCTCCATCTTGAGTACGCAAACTCTTTCATCTTTTACCAAAATGTATGCTTATTTTCTCATCTGTGGAGATATGTATTGGAGAACCACTTTATCCTTTTTGGACTTCATTACGGATAATGTAATGCTTGATTTCAAATGTACTTTGGTCTAGAACACTAGTTTTATCTGAAGGCTTCATGTAGCTCTGATCAATAGAGTATATCATTGTTGGAAAACTAGAACATATCCATGTGGCACTTCTTCTATCATAATGAGATCTAATCTACTGAGTAATCATCTTGATACAATATCTTAGTTATAGAAAATCTTCACCATGCTTCTGTTGTGCACTGGAGGTTCTCCACCAAGTTGTCTTCTTCTATATGCAAGCAAGGGTCTCTTTCTGGTTGCTCTTCATACGCTCTTTATTCAATTTCTATGGAGAACATTCTTTGCATTCATCTGATGTAGAACTCCAACTCATGGATGTTGCAGATGATATAATGACTCATGTAGAGATATGTCTGGTGTACTGGAACAAGTTGTCATCATAGTCTTCTCCCTCCATCTGGAAGAACCTCTAGTTCTAGATATCTCAATGCTTTCATTCATAAGTCTTTCATACACTATTCTTCATCGTGACTTTCAGTTCCTCTGCTTGATTGCTTTTATTGAGTTCATATTAGGCTGGTAATCTTGTGATTCTTAATATAATGACTGGTTGTTCTGGCTTCTCTTTCTTTCTTGGAATCTTCATGTTCGTCCATGCCCTAAAGATTCCATTTCTTTCTTTCATCATAGGATCATGGATGTGGATGGACAACCAAGGATATTTTAAGGCTTCTCTTCGAAGAAGACTTCTTCTGCGGTTGAACTGAACACGTATTGTCTTTCATGGTTGCTACCATACTTCATTATTTTTAGTGGATCATAGGATTAGCTCCCTCCTAATCTTTTCTTCATGTATTAGTGCATATAATCGTCTCCCTCTATCTAACAGAGTCCATGCTTCTGTCTACATCCTTATTGTCTTCTACAATATATAATTGGCTCTCTCTGTCTAACAGAGTCCATGCTTCCATCTTGTTGTCTTCTACAAAAACGTTATAATTCTTTCTCTGACTTCTTTCTGTCATTGCTTCTTCTAAGTCTCTTCATGATTGATTCGGCATATTTCATCCTTTCTTTTGTATTATCTAATGATATCAATCCTTATATTGTTGTTCTTCCATAGGTATAGTTCTTCTTGGAATACATTATCTTTCAAGGGATAGATATATAACATATGTACATAGACGATACAAACGAGATATGTACAAGAAATAAGAAGAGTATTGTTACCTTTAGAAGAAGACGTCTCTTTCATCCTACTTAGTCTTCTTTGTAGGTTCCTTTTCTTCGGAAACTGATGCTTCGTGTTTCTCCTTCCTTTTCCTTAGCTCGGGACAATGATTCTTGTAGTGACCATACTTTTGACAGTTGAAGCATTGTATTTCTGAAATGTCTTTCTCTTGATTTGGCTTCCTCCTTGAGACAAACTTCCTTTTGTTCCTAAAGTTCTTGAATCTTGTTGTGAAGGTTTGATCATCGTACTTCTTTTGGGGTTTCTCTTTTGCATTGATCCTTTATTCTTCTTGAGCACAACAAGTCCAAAGGTTCTTCAAATGTCGGATACTCCTTTCTTGTGTTCATGCTTGCGGAAAATGCATCCCATGTCTTGGGAAGACCATTGAGTACTATGTTTACCAATTCCTTCTCTAAAATGATCTCTTCAATAGCTTGTAGTTGATCTCTTAACTGAGAGATTCTAACAAAGTATGATGTTATGATGTCATCATCATTCATCTTCATGCCACGAAGCTCATTCTTCAAACTCATGACTTGTCCAATGTTTCTGACTGAGAAGAGGTTTGTTAGGGCATCGTAAATATTCTTCGATGAGTCAAGACGAGAGATGTAGGGTATCAAGTGGTATTTTACAGAGTCCACTATGATACTCATGGAATTGATGTCACCGTCTTTGAACTTCTCCATAACTGCAATGTTCGGTGGTTCCTTCTCTTTTCCTTCTTCAAACATTGGTTCCATGATCTTTCCTTTCACGATATCCATCACTTTGTTCTTGGCAAGGATGAGGCCAATCCTTGTCTTCCACACTCTAAAGTTAGAGGCTCCATCTAACTTGTTCTCTGACTTCATAGAATAATTCATGGCTTCTTTGACTTGGTCAACCCTAGATTTGACCAAAAACTCAAACTTGACATCTTGGCTTGTTGAGAGTATCAGGAGATGCGCAAGGCTAGGGTGCACTAATCTGTCCAGAAATTAGGTCAATCCCTTCACTTAAGGTGCCTCAATGAGAGGATTGTTGGATCATGTTGTCATTGATGCTAATGGTTTGATTGATTGATGTCAAGTGATTGATTGATGTCAAAGGATTGATTGATTGATGATTGATGTAATATAATATGTATTTTC
>JZKD02S2127223.1:32282-45952 GCA_000966675.3 Picea glauca
GATTATCCCACATATTTGGCAACTGAATTTTGACTTGCTATTTTTAGATGATTTGATCCATGTTTTTAGGATCTGAAAATTGTTTGTAAAGGCTATAAAGCCTAGGAACTCAGTTGGATTAAGGGTTCGATTTTGGATGGAATAACTGGCTACTGTATTCATATTTTTTCATGCTAATATAGATCACAGTTTTCTCTCAGTTTTGACATCAGATTCCACTTTCTCTTTCCCTGTATCAGTTTGGTTTAGCTCTGAATGTGAATGTTTATTTCCATTGTTCAGCTCACAAATTGATTCAGTCTCTTGCATGTCTCTCAAGCCCTACTTTGTACTGTTTTGGTTACATGGTTTCTCCATTCACCTTGATGTTTAAATACTGAGAAGAGAGTGGGAGAGACAATGACTCACATCCCTAAAGGTGCATTCAAGAATCCTTCTCATTACCCAAATGTGAGGGTTGCTCAGAATTACTCCGTCGTGGAGGATCTGGCACATACCCCTTGTGCAATGTCTTCTCTGGAGGTTCTCCAGATTTTCCCCTCACAGAGAAAATATTTGTTTTCCACCTTGGGAGCGGCGGAGCCCAGTAACTCAAGAATGATCATTTTCAATCCGACTGACCTTAAACCTCATCTTCCTCACCATGTTTCATTTTAGATAGTAGTGGCGTACACCACGAAATCATTGACATAGTACATTTTCCGTAAAGTGGTTGATGAGGGTGCCTGAACTTGCATGATGTCATTGTCATGTTGGAGGGCCATTGGCCAGCTTGAGTTGTCTTTGTGCCTATGTTGCTTACAGATTTTGATGGTCAATCGTTCAGACCACACAATATAATTCCCTCTTTTCCCATGCATTTGGAGGGTAAAACTGTGTGCGTTGAGGTTGAAGTAGTCGATGCGCTCGTCTAATACAATCTTCTATTAGGAAGGAGTTGGACTTACACAATGCATGTGATTGTATCCACCATTTTTCGGGTTCTATTTTTTGCTCATGAAGGCCATATTATAACCGTAGACCAGTTGTCCTTCTCCTATCCTGACCCTTCATCAGGGGTATCCACGGTCCCGATGATTGATAACCCATAGCCAGGAACTATCAACTTAGGTGTCAGTTTTTTTCCATCTATGATGGGAACTTTTGATTATCCTTCACCTTCCAACAATGTAAGTTTTATTTCGATCGTCCCCGACCAACCGAAGGCTATAATTTTTCAAGTTTCGTTTTTAAAACAAGCTACTTTCACGACTCATGGAATTTACCTTCCCCGTCAGCTTCGATGCAAGGGATAGGGAACATTGGCATGGCCATGCCCTTATCCTCTGATGATGTTTCATACAATGTTGTTCAACAAGCCTCAACCAACCCCGATCTAGCTCCCCCACAGGAGCTAGATCTAGTTCTCGAGCCTATTTGGGATCAAGATTCTCTCACTGCTCAGGACCCTTTAGACTTAGTCTTGACCTCTGACGAGGCGATTATGGATGCAATTACTGGTCCCAACAGACCTTGGGATGATATTCACCATATATCTTATTTTCTTCTCGAGCTTAGGAGAATAGAGGAAGGAGAGCTTGTTACGACCATGAATGGAGATAACCCTTGTCTTATTAACCCTCTGGATATGCACAGAGTATATGTTGAGGGAAAAATGGCAAGTATTGCTGCAACGATTCCTATCGATATCTCCAAAACCCCTGGCGTCGTGGAGAATGTCTTCGTTGGAGTGGATTTCTCCCCCCAAAGATATTCAAATTTACATCGAGTTGTTTAAGGAATTCCGCTACATTTTTTCTTGTTCTTACAAAGAAATGGCAGGAATTGATCCACGAATTGTCTAACATGAAACCATGACTTACCCTGATGTCAAACCAATTTGACAGAATCTTTGCCTGGTCAATCCTCGAAAAGCAGCGACGATAAAGGCTAAGGTAGAGAAACTCCTCAAATACGGTTTCATCTACCCCGTGCAATTGACAGAATGGGTATCAAACCCGGTTCCTATCAACAAGAAGGAGGGCACGATTCACGTTTGTGTGGATTTTCGTGATTTGAACAAAGATTTCCCGAAAGACAATTTTCCAACCTCGTTTATTGATCAAATTGTCGATGAGTGTGTGGGTTGCGAATTATTTTCTTTCATGGACGGTTTTTCAGGATATAACCAAATTCAAATAAAATTGGAGGACCAACATAAAAAAAGGTTTATTTTTCCTTGGGGTACATTTGCATATCAAAAAATGCCTTTTGGCCTGAAGAATGTTGGAGCTACTTTTCAGTGGGCCATGTTATTTTCTTTTCATGACCTCAAACACACACTAGTACATATTGTAAAAATTTCGACGTTCTATTTGCGGCGTTATGGACAAAATTGGCCATATTGTCGAAAAATTGAGGAAATTTAAAATTTTTTTTCCATATTGCCCAATAACGTCGCTATTTCCACGTTGACGTCTCTCTTTCCATGTTGTCGTCTCTCTTTCCATGTTTTCCACATAGTCGTCTCTCTTGCCACGTTTGTGACATAGTCGTCTCTCTTTCCATGTTTGTGAAGATAGTTGTCGCAGTTGTGACGTTGTGGAAACTAGGTTTTCCCCCTCCAACGGTCACCTAGTATTTTGACCAAGTCAACTTTGATTTGTTCAATGATCGTCGGAACTGCGATGTTATAAAATCTATAAATATGTTGCATTTTATGGATGTTGCGACAATTTTTCTATAATAACGACACTTCAAAAAGGGTTTGTGGGTTTTCTCAGCTAGAGTACAACTATTAAAATACATTGTACTAGGGGTCTTCTCATTTCGTTTTAATTTTTTGATCAGTTGAATTTTAAAGGAAACATCTATTAAAATACATTGTACTAGAGCTAGAGTACAAGATGGGAAATGGTGACCTGTGAATGGGGCCAACGTTGAAATTCAAAATGTTTCTATATGACATCATACATCCTTGAGTCTTGAAACTCTCCCATACTGTCAAGGCATGTGTCTAGTCTAACCATGTCAAATTTCGATTCATACAGACACATATTGAAGAAATTTCAACGTTGGCCCCATTCAATGCTCATTATGTGGGGTCGGTGCATGACATTTTTGGTGGTTGAATTGGAAGTTCCATGACATTTCAAGAGAGTTCCAACAAAGATTCTATAGATGGAAACAACGACATTTGAAAATGAGACACCCATTATGAACGTTGTTGAAAACATGGACGATCTCAAAGATTATGTGGTCGGGACATCATACATCCTTGAGTCTTGAAACCCTCCCATACCATCAAGGCATGTGTCTAGTCTAACCATGTCAAATTTTGATGCATACAGGCACATATTGAAGAAATTTCAACGTTGGCCTGATTCACTAGTGCTCACTATGCGGGGTCGGTGCATGACATTTGTGGTGGTTGAATTGGAAGTTCCATGACATTTCAAGAGAGTTCCAACAAATATTATATGGATGGAAACAATGACATTTGACAAATATGGGATGCCCCATTATGAACGTTGTTGCAAACATGGGCGATCTCAAAGATTATGTGGTCGGGACATCAAACATACTTGAGTCTTGAAACCCTCCCATACCATCAAGGCATGTGTCTAATCTAACCATGCCAAATTTCGATGCACACAGACACATATTGAAGAAATTTCAATGTTGGCACCATACACTGCTCACTATGCGGGGTCGGTGCATGACATTTTTGGTGGTTGAATTGGAAGTTCCATGACATTTCAAGAGAGTTCCAACAAAGATTCTATGTATGGAAACAACAACATTTGACAAATATGAGACGCCCCATTATGAACGTTGTTGCAAACATGGACGATCTCAAAGATTATTTGTCCAGGACATCAAAAATATTCCTTGAGTCTTGAAACCATCGCATACCGTCAAGGCATGTGTCTAGTCTAGCCATATCGAATTTTATGCATACATGCACAATTTTAAGAAATGTCAACGTTGGCCCCATTTACTGCTCATTATGCGGGGTCGGTGGAGTAAATTTCACTATGCTCATTCACCTTAAGGCAGGCCCCATTCACTATGCTCACTATGAGACATCCATTATATTGAACATTGATGCAAACATGGATGATGTCAAATATTATGCGGGGACATCAAACATCCTTAAGTATAGAAACCCTCCCATACCTTCAAGGCAACTATCTAGTTTAACCATGTCAAATTTTGATGCATACAGGCACAGATTGAAAACATTTCAACGTTGGCCCCATTCACTTATCATTGTGCGGGGTCAGTGGAACAAATTTGTGATGCGTGTATTTGAAGTTCCATGACATATTTCAAGATAGTTCCGACAACGATTCTATAGAAGGAAATGGCGAATGATGACAATGATAGGTGCAACATGATGAACATTGATGCAAATGTGGACGATCTCAAAGATTATGTGGGGACATCATACATCCTTGAGTATTGAAACCCTCCCATACCGTCAAGACATGTGTCTAGTCTAACCATGTCTAATTTCGACGCATACATGCACAGTTTGAAGAAATTTCAACGTTGTCCCCATTCACTGCTCACTATGCGGGGTCGGTGCAAGATGACATTTGTGGTGGGTGAATGACAGTAGTAATAAAAATGATGAGTTGATGACATCGTCCTCAGAAGAATATTTGAGTGAATATGATGAGTTGATGACATCGTTCTCACCAACATATGTCCACTTAGTTGCAATGACACGTCTTTGATATCCTCCAACATTAAAGAAATCCCCACATCAACATGGAGTTTAAACATTTTCAATAAGTGTGAGTCATTCATGCATTCTCCTACCTCATGGAAATTCTCTTGTGATCATTCTCACCATTATTCACATAACCCTCACACTATATTCCCCTTAGTTACTCAATATTCCAAATTTAGAAATGACCAAAACTAATGCAACAATGACGGAATAGAAAACCTTGGAAGAGAGATAGATGGTTGTAGATAAGCATAGAGGCAAGGAAAATTAGAAAACCTTTAACCCTGTGCCCATGAAATAATTGCTTATTAATTATTTAAGATCTAAGGAAATACTCCACTAGGTTTCCCATAAAGCAATCAATGGATTGGACTATTTCTACCTACATGAGGGCATTGGAAAGGAAGGAGATGCTTGAGGGATTGCTGACTAGAGAAAGGAAACATTTTCCCTTGTGTTGTGTGTGGAATGGAAGAGATATTTTCCCTTATACTCAAATATCACTCACAAACCCACTCTATATGTTGTCTCATCTCGTCCTCGTTTCGTTTTAATTTTTTGATTGGTCGAATTTTAAAGGAAAAAACTATTAAAAGACATTGTACTAGGGCTAGACTACATGATGGACAACGCTGACCTGTGAATGGGGCAAACGTTGAAATTTTTTCAAGTTTATGTATGACATCATACATCCTTGAGTCTTGAAACCCTCCCATACCGTCAAGGCATGTGTCTAGTCTAACCATGTCAAATTTTGATGCATACATGTACATATTGAAGAAATTTTAACGTTGGCCCCATTCACTACTCACTATGTGAGGTCAGTGCATGACATTTTTGGTGGTTGAATTGGAAGTTCCATGACATTTCAAGAGAGTTCCAACAAAGATTCTACAGATGGAAACAATGACATTTAAAAATGAGATGCCCATTATGAACGTTGTTGCAAAAATGGATGATCTCAAAGATTATGTGGTCGGGACATCAGACATCCTTGAGTCTTGAAACCCTCCCATACCATCAAGGTATGTGTCTAGTCTAACCATGTCTAATTTTGACACATACATGCACAGTTTGAAGAAATTTCAATGTTGGCCCCATTCACTGCTCACTATGCAGGGTCAGTGCAAGATGACATTGGTGGGTGAATTGAAGCTTTTGTGACATCAAATCGACTTGGTAATTCAATAAGCAAACCCTCTTTAAGTATTATGCAGTGACATCAAACATCCTTAAGTATCGAAACCCTCCCATACCTTAACCCCGTGCCTTTAGAAAAATTAGATCAACCTCTATTCAAATTTCGACGCAAGAGAAGAGGTTTTCCTTCGGTTTCTATGAATCGACCAATAAAGTTACCAATGCTTTTAAGGGCATCATCGCGACATTCTCACAGTTCCCCCCACACTTCATAGTACCACCATTAGCGATGAGTATTTGAAAATTAGAAACATGGAGGAAAAAGCAATGGATCTCATCAACAAGCCGATGATGAATAAAATTATGGGTGCTACCACTATCAATCAACACTACCACCAGACGATGTTTGATATAGCCCTTGAGCTTAATGTCTGTGGGGATGAAATACCTGAGATAGAATGAAGTGATATGATGGGTTCCCCAAGGGTGACAACTGGAGCTTCAACGTGATCACTTGGTGGAGCCTCATCTTGGTTAGGAGCCTCATCTGATGGGATGTCTTCAGAAGGAGAGGAAGTTGATGCATCAATATGGAAGAACTTTTCTTCTCTACATTTATGCCTTGGTGAATACTTTTCATCACAATAGTAGGAGAGTCCTTGCTTTAGACGTTCCATCATTTCTGGTGGAGATACCTTTTGGACCTTGAATGTTTATGTCGGAGCTGGGTGAGCCCTAGGGCGAGGATGGGTGAGAATGGGAGCCTTCATGGGTGAGAACTGGAGGCATTGGGGGATTTAACTATTATCACCAACTAGGCTTGTAAATGTTGAAATTGATTGTCAATCCCCTTATTAATAGTGTTATGATAGTAAACCTCCTCACTAAATTTAATCCCCTTCTTCTCTAATTTTCTTAAGTCTTGAGAATCTTTCAGATATCTACATTAGCCTCTGCAAACATAACCCTAACATAACCCTATCTTCTAGCCTAGTAGTTTACATATCCAGGTTAGTTTGATTTACTAAAAAATATTCAATTTTCATTTCATCCTCTTTATTTTCCACTTTGGGATTCAAAGTAGATATGGACAAGATGTTGTTGTAATAAATCATGGTAGAGAGAACCCTTATTGAAGCTTGAAGATCTCGATCTATTGTGGCTAAAGTTTCATTCTTCCACTGTTGGTCTTTGGATTTATAAAACAAAATTGAGATATGGCATCCAAGGTGGACTTTGTCATAGGAAATGTAAGCATATCCACCTTTCAAATAGTTAATGGTATATGGGTCACAAGTTCCTTAGCTTTATCCAAGAAGCTGGAAGACATGGAAACTCCTACTGGTGAAGAAGAAGAAAAGAAAGAGGATTATGTTTTCGAAATGGAATAAAAATAAGATAGAGAATCCATAGAGGAAGAAGATAATGAAAATGTAGAGAGGGAAGAGGCAGTAGAAGATGAGAGAGAGAGGAAGAAGAAGAATCTGTTAGAACAGGGATAGATTTGGTATTTCCAGAAGATTCAAACAATGGAACCAATGATACTTTGGGTTCCTATTGGGGTTGTTATTCCTAACAAGATTTCTTTGGATCCATCTCTTCGGTCTTCTCTTAATATTTTCTTTTTTATAACCCTCCTCCTTATCCTTTTCATCTTTACAACTACCTCCCCCTTGTGGAGGAGGATCACCACTAGTCGAAGAAGTGGCCTACTATTGTTCTTCTTGACTTGGAGGATCATTGGAGCTCACCTCCTATCATTGGTCATTCCCCTTTTGTTGAGATGTCTACTATTGATTAGTTTATAAACCATTTCCATTAGCAGTATTAATAGTATTTACCACTGGAACCTTTGTGACCTTAATAGATGATGAAGGGTTATATTGATCAGTGGTTGAAGGTATAATGTGAGATGACAAATCAACAAGGGGTAGAGGAAGAGGTCCTCGAATCTGTGCCCAGTCCTAGACCCTTGGGTATCTTCACTACGTTTGGCACTCACCAGTTCCCTTACCTATGTTTTCCAATTCCCCCAATTCTATAATATCCGATTCATTTCATCATGGCATACTCTTTTCCAAAGGAAGCCTTCTGTTCAAACTTAGAATCATTATAGGGCTCTACTAGACTTACTTTCTCTGATAATACAACAATCTCGTGAGTCATCATGCAATCTTTTTGGGTATCTTGATAACACTGCACATGTCCCTCTTCTGTAGAATGAAGAGAGACATTACTAACATCATCATTCCCGTGACACTTATAATACCACTCTATCAATGTGGCATCCTCTGGGATGTTGTCACGGGTCTCCTCAATATTCCCTAAGTATATGCTCTCCTCAATATTCCCTAAGTAGATGCTCTCCTAAGGCTGACTTGGGACAAGGAATGGTATATACATGCCTAGATTCCTGTTAGTTGGCTTGGAAGTACAACAAAATACAAAATATTGGCAACATCATAATCCATGCACAACCAATAGACATACATGTGTAGATTCAACAATGTATTCCCTACTTTTCAATGCCATGCTACTCAATAAGTGTGAGCTTGTCTCAATGGCATGGTCCTACATTCTCTTCTTAGGATACACATATTGTCAGCTTATACAAGAACCCATATTGTAGATGTTAATAGTGCTTCCTCTCTCCTTGCTTCAACGTCATCACAAGGGGATGAAAATCCTTGTCTCCTTTGTATTGAATCTGTAGATCTTCCCGAGGAAAAGGTTGCAACTACATGGTCCATGAGAGGGATCATTGCTCAATGCGATCTCAATTAAAAATCTACTATCGTGTTGTTGACCACCTTCTTGTACTTGATGAAAAGATTGAACTATTGCAAATACGACATCCACTTGGTATGCCTCACAGCCTATTGTAGCTTCATCTTACTCGATAAGAACTATAATTAATGGCTTGTGGTCAATGTGGACAATTGTCTCCTTCCCTAAGATATAGGCTCACCAATAGTTCATTGCCTAATGCAAATCCATCAACTCCTTATAACAGGTAAGAGAATTCATTACAACTCCATTGAAGGCTTATGAATGCTATGCAATTAGTCTTCCTTACTACATTAGAAAGGTCCCAATTAATCTCCCTTACTACAAGGATGCCCAATCCCAATGGGCATTTGTTATGGACCGAATAGACAAATAAGCATAAAAAAGACTCAATTCAATAATGCCACACCTAAATCAAGCAAACGAGTGAATGAATAAGAATTTCACGTCAAGGGGCCAACCTCCTTTACACCTTATGTTTACAATAACACTTGATGATCCCTAAAACTAGATATCCTTAGTATATCTAGGAGACAAAGGGTACAATTACAAATAATGATCCGACCAATAACGATAGCAATAATATAACAATAGTAATGTAATGTACCAAGACCTAGGGGCTTAACAACATGAGTGGAATGGGTGCCCGATTGAAAAAAGGTGCTAAACTAGGGCAACCCATTGTAGTAGGGCTATGTTGTTGGACGCATTCACAGAAAAGAAGTGGAATGTTCTAATGAACCAACGTCCAAAGGGGATGATCCTAAGGTGAAATGGGGTAGAAAAAGGTTCAAATGTAATGCTTCATAGGGAAGTCCTATGCTTAGATGACAGTGTGGAATATACCTGACTGAAGTGATTATGGTCATGAGAATAATCCAAAGATACCATAAAAAAACACTCCAAGGTATTGCATCCATGAAACAACAACTAAAGAGTCCTGTCAGATCTTTTATGAGCAATGAAAATCATGGATGTGTGTGACCTGAAATTGTACAACACCTGCTATGGGCAAGGGATATTGGGGAATTAAGAGTTCTCAATGGAGGAACTTCCTCTGAGGAGGCCAAGGAATGAGGAGTTACCAAAGGAGGCACTCCTACTAAGGAGGCTAGATAACGCAGAGTTCCCAGAGGAGGCCTTACTGTTAAGGAGGCTAGGGAAGGAGGAGTTCCCAAAGGAAGCACTCCAGCTAAGTAGGTTAGGGAATGACATGTTCCCAAAGGAGGCACTCCCTATAAGGAGGCCAGGCTAACCGAGAAGGCATCTAAAACAAATAGACAGAAGGTGGTTCAGAATATAAAGGATCATGCTTGGTGGGAGCATAGACTACACATATGTTGGAAATGTCCACATGGTTCATTGGCTCGATGTGAGCAACAAAAGGGGGGATTGTGTAAAGTGTTGGACATGGGGGGAGATCACAATATGCGAGATAATCAATGGTGATGATGAGTCCTTCATGATAAGATTTCATTGCCTGAAAGAGAAAAGACACCACAACGTTCATGGCATGTATTTAATCACGCCCAAGGAGGATATTGCAGTCCACTAGATCAGTCATGAATTTGATATCGATCAAGACATTATAATTGCAACCTAACTAATTTGAGACATTAGTCACAATCCATGATGGGTTATAGAGTTGACCCTTAAAGGATCGTAACTCGATCATTGGTGGAATGAGGGTGGGGGAACCAATGTGTTGCTATGATGATAAGGACATAGTATAAGAGGAGGCCCCTTTTTCCACTAAACATCAACAAATAATGAAGTTTTTAACAATGACCTATATTTGGAATAGGGTGGAAGATGGGAGGCATGGATTGAGATGTTGGTCCCAATTCAAAGTGATGGCCTGATAATTTTATGGGGGGATACTCCCATTTTCCTTACAGGGAGAAGTGATAGTGAATTTCATGTCATTATAAGTGGAAGGGGTGCCCCATAGACTGGATGATTCGGTCTCAGCAGTGAAGTAGATCTGGTGGGAGGATGGGTCATCCGCATGAGGGGTAACTTCATAGGTAAAAGCTGGTGGAGCCTCACCTTTTGAAACAATGGTTTCATGCCAAGGGGGAAAATGTTGTGAGGTAGAAAAAGGGACACCACCAAGTTTATTGCGGTGGTGCACTCTAAATGAAGTGCTTGTATTAGTCCCAGGAGGTCATGATACTGATGGTTGGGGTAACTGTAGAGCTTGCAAATGTCACATGGGTGATAATTCCAAATATGAGTGTAAAATCTATGTTTGGTTGGAGCTCGATTTAGGTGGAGAGTGTGAGGGATGCTAGAATTACTATCATTTCCCCCATGTCCTTAGCTCCTATCTTATGTTTTCTTCTTATCACTCCCCTTGAGAAGTAGTGGAGGGCCACTTGGGCCTTGGTTTTGGGGTGGGGGGGGGAAATTATGGCAAAATTTGGGAAGAAGAGGACGGGGGCAAGTTTACATGGGGGGAAGGTGAATGTGCTTCCCAATGTCATTCATGAGCCCCAATGCAACTCCCCAAAGCCCTCTGTCCAAAGGTGAAAATAATTTCTTAGGTGGTGAATAATGTGGTTTTGAAGTATGTTTTCTAATGGTGAAAAAAAGAGGGTTTAATTTATTAATTTTGTATTTAGATTTATTCTTTTTAATTTCTTCATATATCTTATTTTAATATTTCATCTAATAAATTTCATAATGTTCACATTCTTTTATGCTTTCCATTTATTTAATAATTTTTCATAACTTTCAATTTCTTCTATCCCTTTTTTTTCATGATTATGCATTTAAAAGTTGCCATTCTCCCTCCTTTAAACAATTATTAAATAATTATAACGACTATTTTATTCATTTAATCTACCCCTTCTCAACGACTAGCTCTCATCAAATCTACATTATAAACTTCTCGTCAATACTCATTTCCAATATCATCTCGAATATATTTAGTTGTTTTTATCCCTGGAATGTACACTCAAACATTTAAAAAACTCTTAATAATACAATGTATATCCAAAAATTTCAATAAAAAAAATTCTATTAAACTGAACAAATTTTATTAAACCAACGTAACAATTTAAAATTCACTAAAAAAATATCGTTAATGTAAATTTAACCACTTACACCACTCTTTATTTTTGATAAGGGAAAATGCACAAACAAATAAATTTGACTACAGGCCCCGCAACATAAACTTAAGGCAACAAAGCCTCTCTCCATAAACGGTAAAGCATTGAAATCTCATTCTGACCTTGTTTGATCAAAGTTTGTAGGGTTTTGTTTGTCTATAATGGCCGCAACGCTATCAGTCTGATTAGTATTTGGCCTTATGGTTGAACCTCTTGAACACATCCACGCCATTCCACACCATTTCTGCCTTCATAATTCTCTTCTCCTCATGCCCCGTTCAAAGTCCAACAAAATTATTATCAACGTCTTATTCGATTCTCAAAACCCCCATTTCTGCGCCTCCCTCCTTGGAAAGTACCTCAATAGCGAGCTTCCTTCTCAACGAATGTGGTTTCTCTCTCGACGAGGCAAACAACATTTGCATGAGAAGACCGGATTTACTTGGTCACAAATCTTACGATAATTCACGAAAAACTCTACAATTCCTGAGAGACAAGTGTATTAATGAAACCGGTGCCCGGAAACTCTTTTCCAAGTACCCCGCCCTCATACGGTCCAGTTTCCAGGGCATTGTCAAGACCAAGGTTGAATTCCTTGCGAGGATCGGCCTCACTGGTCAGAAATTGATCAAATCCCTACATAGAAGCCCTTGTTTTTTATTAGCAAATGTTAGCCGTACGCTGGAACCGAAGGTTTGTTTTCTACAGTCCGTGCTTGATCCTTATCTAGCAGCCGTGGTTTCCAACCCAGAATCTAATAGAATTGTCGGAAAAGTTGTTTCCAACCACAACCTAATCACCTTTGTCATCTCTGAATGCCCTAGGATTTTATCATGGCCTACAGAGAAAATATTGATGGGGCTTGTTAAGGATATCTCTTGGTTAGGGTTTGGGACTATCTGATCAGTCATTTGCGTTGCGCTATCCTTGGGGAGAGATGCGATGCCCTTTGTTTGGATATCTAGCCTAGGGTTTGCTTCAGGAGGAATTTCTCAGTCAAGGTTAAGGTGCTTAGAGGGAGGCTTCGGCCTGTGGTTGGGTGACGAGGGTATCGTCAATGGTAAAACGAGCACACCATCTTCTATATTCTAACAGGTTATGGGCCCACACCCCTTAAGTCATCCTAAAACGCTGGAAGGAAACATAGCCGCTAGATATTGAGCTCGTTGATGTACCGCCACTAGGGTTACTAGCAGGAGCAATTTCCAAAAGCACTGCAACTAGGGTTACTAGCAGAAGAAGTTGCAGAAACCCTAAACCTATTGTTGAGGCACCTTAAGTGACGAGATTGAACTAATCTCTGGATATATCAGTGTGCCCTAGCCCAGTGCATCTCCTGGTACTCTCAGAAGGCCAAGACGTGAAGTTTGAATTTTTGGTCAAATCTAGGGTTTGACCAAGTCAAGCAAGCCATGACAAATTCTATGAAGTCTGAGAACAAGCTAGATGGAGCCTTTAACTTCAGAGCATGGAAGACAAAGATTGACCTCATCCTTGCTAAGAATACAGTGCTGGATATTGTGAAAGGAAATATCGTGAAGCCAGAGTTTAAAGAAGGAGAAGAGAAGGAGTCGTAGAACGTTGTAGCTATGGAGAAGTTCAAAGACGTTGACATCAATGCCATGAGTATCATAGTGGATTCCATAAAAGACCACTTGATACCCTACATCTCCCATCTTGAGTCATTGAAGAAGATGTACGATGCCCTAACAAATATCTTCTCAGTTAGAAACATTGGACAAGTTATGAGTCTAAAGAATGAGCTCCGTGACATGAAGATGAATGATGACAACAATATAACATCATACTTTGTAAGGATCTCCCAATGAAGAGATCAACTACAAGCTATTGAAGAGATCACTTCAGAAAAAGAATTGGTGAACATAGTACTCAATGGTCTTCCCAAGACATGG
>JZKD02S2127234.1:18255-30119 GCA_000966675.3 Picea glauca
TCATAATACAAACTTGCAATCCTTTGTCGCATTTATTATTTGTATGATCATTTATATGTTGTAAACCTTTGATCCTACACACACATTAGCAACGTTTCCTAGACTAGCCAAGTCAGGAACATTACAAACTTACCCAAACGGGGCCCACATGACTTTTGGCGCTTCATCTCCTAGGGTTACGTTTTTGGATGTTTATGGTTTTTGGCATTCTTGCTTATTGTAAAAGGGCTTTTAGAGCCTCATTGTAACGCTCTTCTTGCGAATGCACGATGTCGTCACATCTCTTCTCAGAGATAAGCCTCCACCATTCAAACAAGCTTGTTTCCGCTGCATTTTACAGTTTCCACTTATTTCGTTATTGAATAGAAAACCAGTTTTACTGTATCTCTGTTATTTTGTGTTAAGCACTTGTTAATAATCTATATTCATTTTGTTCTGCTCATAAAATCCAGATCCGTGGTATCAGAGCGGTTTGCTCCTTGTTGTCTTAGTGCATGTCCCCAACGAGGTCGAAGTACAAAGAGTTGGGTCTCGATCTTTTTTCTCTTGAGGACAAAAGCTCTCGCACGCCCAAGCGACCTCCCATGACAGGAGAAAATAAATATGATGGGACAGGAGATCCTTTCAAACTGTTGATTGAGGAATCCCTCACGCAACAGAGGAACGAGATGATGGATAGTTTCGCGCAAATCCTTCAGTGACTACCAACAAGCGATGCATCTTCTTCGAACGGAGGCACCGCCCCCTTCAAGGTACAAATAAACTTTTATATTCCTATATTTTAAGGTCAGATAGACGCAGATGTTGTATACAAGTGGTTGAATCTACTAGAAGGGTATTTTTCTGTTCATAAATTTTCGAATAGAGAAAAGATTACTTTTGCGCTCCTCAAAGCCGTTCCCCATGTCAAAGATTGGTGGGAAACTTTCTGTGAGCAAAAGGAAACAGAGGAAACCTCATTATTTTCAGTCATGGCCACCTGGGAATCCTTCAGCGATGCCATTAAGGAACAATACTACCCTGTCAGAAGTTATGATGACCTGTATACCAAATGGACCACACTGCGGCAAGAAAGAGACTAAGTAGTGCCAGATTTCACAAATATCTTCCATATCTTGTGCACCAAGTTGGGCATCAAAGATTTAGAGCGACATCTGGTGCTCAAGTATTGTGGTGCTTTGCATAGATACATCCATACCGAAATGGAATTTCTAGATATCTCATCCTTGGGCGTGACCTACCGATACGCTGTCAAAATCAAGCAGGAGCTCAAACAAAAGACGCGACAATTTGGGCCTGGGAACCCCTCACAACAAAAGCTAGGAAAGGGCGGCCCCAACCCACCGAACAAAGGATAGAGAAAATATGGACAGTATCAGGACAACCAGTACAAGCCACAAGCAAAGAAGGACACTGGAAAGACAAAGAAAGATACCGGGAAGTGGTGCGACTTCCATAAGAGCCCTTGACATAACACCGCTGACTACCGCTCAAAGCAGTCATTGGTGGCCGAAGTGAAAGCCTATGAATGAGATGCAGATTCTGACTCCGTGACAGAACCAGAATGGGGAAGATGGATCATTGACGCAGAACCTAGTGCCAACGTTTCTACCACCAAGCTCCATCCTGGTGAACCAGACGTGCCAGAAGAAGGAGAGCGCCTCTTCCATTCACAGATGTGGGTAAAAGGCACACCGTTGCACATCATCGTTGACAGCGGTAGCCAGAAGAACCTCATCTCAGCAGAGGTCGTCAAGCGGCTGGCCCTGCCAACAATCCCACACCCACAACCCTACACCATTGGATGGATCCGCCAAGGAAGCGATCTCTGCGTCAGCCAACAGTGCCGACTCTCGTAGGACATCAAGCCCTTCAAAGACGAGGTATTGTGTGATGTTGCTCCTCTCGAAGTTTGTGATGTTCTTTTGGGCCAACCTTATTTATGGAAACGTCCTGTTGTATACGAGTCTAGGCCTTATAGTGTTATTATTACTTTGAACAGGAAATTGTACAGTATACCCGAGGCAGTCCCACCTAGTCCTATTTCCTTGATCTCTGCTAAGCAATGCAGGATAGTCATCTCTCAGATGGGGAAGTTTGTCTTCTTCATGATTCGCTCTCAGAATAAGCGAAAGATCGTAGCCACATCCAGGGCCTCTGCGGCCGACCTCTCCTCACAACAGAAGAAAGTAGATAAGGTCGTGGAAGATTACTCAGATATATTCTCCTCACCTACAGGAGTACCTCTACATTTCCAGGTCAAGCACCCCATCGATCTAACCCCCGACGCATGGCTGCCCAATGGGCTAGTCTATCGTCGCTCTTTGTTAGAGAATTAGGAGATCAAGCGACATATCCAAGAACTTCTCCACAAGGGGCACATCCGCCCCAGCTCATCACCTTGCATGAGCCCAATCGTGCTGATACAAAAGAAAGATGCAACCTGGCGACTTTGTATTGATTACCAGGCTCTGAATAAATTACTGTCAGAAACGGGTACCCGATTCCCCGAATCGATGACCTCCTTGATCAACTCATGGGGGCAAAATACTTCAGTAAGATTGATCTGAAGTCTGGCTACCACCAGGTCCCGATAGAACATACAGATGTATGGAACACCGCCTTCAAGTCAAAGGAAGGAATTTTTGAATGTTTGGTCATGCCCTTTGGTTTGACAAATGCTCCAACCACTTTCATGAGGATGATGGATGATATCCTGCGACCATTCACCAATACTTTTGTAGTGGTGTATCTGGATGACATTATAATTTACAACAAGACTTGGGCCGAACACTTGCAACATATCTAGCAGGTTCTGCACACCCTGCAACAACACAAGCTATACACCAACCTGGAAAAATGCTCCTTCAGCATGGACAAGGTCCATTACCTGGGATACATCATTGATCAACATGGCGTACATGTGGATCCAACCAAGATCCAAGTCATCCGTGACTGGCCAGCCCCAACAACACTCACTGAGCTTCAGAGCTTCTTGGGACTTGCTAATTTCTACCGCAGGTTCATGTTGGGTTTCTCCCATATTGCATGGGCCCTCAGCCAAATAAACAGGGGTGGAGGTAAGGCGAAATTTGCATGGGGCCGGTCCCAACAACAAGCGTTCGATGATTTGAAGTAGCGCTTGTTCTCAGCTCCAGTACTTTCACTACCAGACCTACAACATCCCTTTGAGATCGAGACAGATGCTTCAAACTACGCTATGGGCATCGTTCTCACTCAAAACGACCACCCTGTGGCCTATCATAGTGAGACTTTGTCAGATACTATCCGTAAGTACCCTACTTATGACAAAGAAATGTACTCCATTGTGAAAGCATGCTACCAGTGGAGACATTACATTCTTGGGAAAGAGATAGTCATCCACACTGATCATAAGCCACTGCAGTTCATGCAGACACAGGGAAAATTGCAGAATGACCGCCATCAAAATTGGTCCACATACTTGCAACAATTCCAACTCAATATCAAGTATAAAACATGAAGCACCAATCGCGTCGCTGATTGCCTCAGTAGACCACCAGTCGCAGCACTCACCATGGTGATAGACTCTTGCGGCCATGAGACATCTGGATGGACCCAACTCTATGAGATAGACCCTGACTTCACCACCACCTACCAAATGTTGGGTGCAAACACAGTTGTCGATAATTTCCATCTTCATGATGGGTTGTTGTGTCGTTTGGGCCATATCTGTGTTCCATCAAGTGAGCGAGCGAAGCTGATCTGGGAAGCCCACTACATTTGGATGGCAGGACACTTTGGCATTGAAAAGACAATGACGATGCTACAGAAACATTTCTACTGGCTAAAACTTCGACAGGAGGTCGACAAGTATATCAGGTCCTGCACTGCCTGCGCTATTGCCAAACCAACCACTAAAAAACAGGGCATGTACACCCCTCTTCCTACTCCTGTCAGGCCATGGGAATCCATCTCAATGGACTGCATGTTGGGCCTCCCATCCACCAAGGGGGGAAATGACTGTGTTTTTGTGGTTGTTGATCGCTTTTCTAAGATGGCGATTATGGTTGCCTGCAAGAAGAGCATCACAACAGAGGCCACTGCCAAGCTCTTCTTTGAACGAGTCTGGGTACATTTTGGAATCCCACAAACCATTGTCTCAGATCGGGATAGTTGATTTCTCAGCACATTTTGGTTGAGCCTCTGGTCACTGCTGGACACCAAGCTCACCAAATCCACGACCTTCCACCCCCAGACAGATCACCAAACCGAGGTTGTAAATCAAATGATTGTGCATATCCTTCGCATGTATAATTCAAAGAACCCTTGCACATGGGATGAGAGCCTTCTCTATGTCCAACATAGCTACAACCGAGCCTTGCATAGCTCAACCGGCCACAACCCCTTTCAAGTGGGGTTGGGATTCCAACCATTGGGGCCCATAGATATTGTACTTCCCCTGGATGTCACCTTGACTGACTCATCTCCTGCTCCAACCGAAGCTAACAAAGCCACATGGTTCATTGATTGGATCCAACACATCCACCAACAGGTTCAAGATATCCTACATAAGTCCAATGACAAGTACAAACAACGCCATGATCAACATCGGGTGCCGCATAAGTTTCAGGTGGGCGACAAAGTTTTGTTACACTTGCAAAAAGAACGCCTTACAGGACCCCATCGGAAGCTTCACCCACTCCGTTATGGACCATACACTATCACCAAGGCCATGGGGGATAATGCATTTGAGATCAACATTCCTCCTTTCCTTGGCCTGCACCCAGTGTTCAACGTGGATCTCCTTCGCCCTTATTTCCCACCATTATTGGACACCTCAGAAGTAGCAGAACAACTGAAACCAACAAAGCTCAACCCCAATTGCATACAATAGGCATCTAATGATCATATTTTGGACAAATAGATCAAGGGCACTCGACAAAAAATGATCTAGCTTTATCGAGTCGTCAAAGCAGGGCAGCTCCTGCACCAAGGCAAGTGGCTCACCCGGGGCCAAATTCAACAGAAATTTCCTCATCTAATGGGGGACCTCAATGCAATGGAGACCATTGCTTCATAAGGAGGGAGGATTGATCCAGATGGATATCGGTGGCCACCCACCTTTTCCAATTGGCTCAAAATAGTTTTATGACATTTTTGACAATTTACTATTTTTAGCAGTTTTAACTTCCGGGGCCATTTTGAGGGCCTAAATGAAGGTTTTTCGGTATAGAGCTCCTCAATTATAGTCAAAGGCATGATTGAGCCCCCAAAATGAATCTCCTCGACGATAACTTTCCAACGGGCTATCACACGCCTAAAACGGAGATCGTATGCAAAAGTTACGACTCGGGGAAGTTGATGTACTAACTTACCCAAACGGGGCCCACATGACTTTTGGTGCTTCATCTCCTAGGGTTAGGTTTTTGGATGTCTAGGGTTTTTGGAATTCTTTGTTATTGTAAAACTTCTTTCAGAGCCTCATTGTAACGCTCTTCTTGCGAATGCTCGTTGCCGTCACATCTCTTCTCAGAGATAAGATGCCACCATTCCAGCAAGCTTGTTTCTGCTACATTTTACAGTTTCAGCTTATTTCGTTATTGAATAGAAAACCAGTTTAACTGTATCTCTGTTATTTTGTGTTAATCACTTGTTAATAATCTGTATTCATTTCATTTTGCTCATAAAATCCGTATCATGGAAGGGGAGGGGTGGGCCTCCCATTCCACAAAGGCATCACTCCATATGTTCGCTTCACCTCCCTTATGTTGACATTATGGTAGTTGTGGGAGGTATTAACCTCCATGTGTAACCTTTGGCTAAAATAGAATATTTCGGAAGCAAGAAAGCCTAAACAGATGTATGAGAACCCTAGAATACAAGTTAGCTCAGTAAAAATAAATAATATTAAAGTATTACCCTCCAGAAAGAGAAATCGACCTAGACAGTTGACAAGGAGCACTATAAATAGAGGGCGCTTGAGCTCATTTGTACTCACTCGCTTCACTCGCTATCTCAATCAAGTCTAGCGCAAGTTTGGAGCTGCAGTTGCAAGTTTGGAAGGTGTATCTTCTGGGTGATTCTTGGTCTCTCTCTCTCTCTAGCGTTATCTATCCTAAGATATGTGCCCTACCTTCTAGTATCTATTGGTGGTATTCTTGGTGACGTCTTGGAGTATATTGGTGGTATTCTCGGTGACATATTGGAAGAAGTGCAACTGCAACTGTTGTAGTCAAGTATTGTTCTTGTTCTGTGGTTTTGGGACTTTCTGTCTAGTGCACTATTGTTGGAGAAATATGTGATCTCTTGGTTATCTGTTGGTTCTAGTGTTGCTTCCAGAATCATTCTATCTAGCAAAGGTTATGGTGCTCAGGGGTGGTCGTGTAATGTCCCCAACTACCAACAAGTTGGGAAATGCCACTACTCGAGCACTTCACTTAGCTCAACTAGCTCTGATACCAATTTGTAACGTCCCAAGCCACCAATAGGTCAGATAACGCCACAGAGGAACACACACACACACACACACACACACACACATATAACATGCATTTCTAATGAAATTAAAAAAAATAACACATAGTTATTGCTACCATACAGACTCAAATGGAATTGAGAGTAATTCCTACATGCAACAGAACACATGATAACATTTCAAGAATCACAGACATGCATAACATACATAATTAAGGACATAAATGATACTTATCTTTTAACTGGAGTAAAACAACAACTGTGTGCAGACCTTCCACGAACCTCCCAGACTTAGACCACACTACTAATCACTCTCGGGAGTGGGTCACCCCTAAGCTGGGACTAAACTCCACTGGGTAAGGGATTCCTAGGCTAGGCAAGGCCAATAGGAATGTCACACAGTTTAAGAGGAAGGATTCTCTCCCAGGAGCCACTTACGTCCACTGCTCACAGACTCCCATTCCCCACATGCATGTCCCACCCCAGAAGTATACACCTTCACTGTCACACAGTCCATCAGCTGATCCACCTCCCTTACCTTGGGCTTCAACAGGCCGGACTTGAATTCTCAGAGCTCTGTAGCAGCTACGGGACTCCCTCTAGGAGAAATCACTTCCTCAACACACTCTCTCACCTAGAGAGAGTTTCTCATAGGCCTGACAACCTGCTTCTTCAACCCACAACAACCTCTCTCACCTGGAGAGAGAGTTGTTCACAGGCCTGGAAACCTGCCTCTTCAACCACAGGCCTGGAAACCCGCCTCTTCAAACCACGATAGCTAAGTCAGGTAAGGCAAGGGACAACTTAGTAAATTACAGAGGTGCACAATGGCCATGGGTTCAATAATGGCAGAATTGGATGATTGCATGCTTTCTCAGTGCATGAGTGAACTCATGAGGAGAGATGGGGCAGACTGGTCTAGCCTAGCGAAGATTATGAGAGCGTGAGAGAAAAAACTATCCGTGCGTGAACCCCTTTCCGTGAGTGAGTTCCTCGCTATGCATGAGTGCCTCCCTGAGTGCCCGAGTGTATCCCAACAATAATAATTTCCTCCTTAAGTCTGCATGTTCCTGAGCCGACACTTGTCGCTCATGAAGCATGTTACTTTCCCTTTGGAAGTCACCTGTCCTCCCCAAGGAACTTAGGATAAAAACACATCCTTTTAAACATCTTTTGGAATAATAATAAATTTTTATTCTCTTGGACTTAAGCCCTTAGGCTTAACCCCTCTTTCCAACCTCTCAGACCCCTCTCGCTTACCCAGCCTAGTGGAGCTTAGTCCCCCATTCTCTTTTATTGTGGTCGGTCTACACATAGCGATGTTTTTATATTAATAATATGAATATTTACATGTACAAAATAGGCTCCTAGCCTTTAACACCTAGGCTCTCCGGCCTACTAACACATAATCCTACCAACTTATAATTGCTCGGCTCACCAGCCTACAAAACATGTTTACAATTCATAATACAACCGAGGCTCGTCCTAGGGATATTACAATCCACTCCCCTTATTTTTACATTGTCCATAGTGAAACTTATTTACACAACATCAACAAGATTTTCAAAATATTTAAAAAGATGTGGGTATTCAGCCCGCATAGCATCCTCATGCTCCCATGTCATGTCCTCAGGACTGTACCAGGTCCATTGGACCTTTACAATCCCTATGGCTCGATTTCAGATTTGTTTTCTCTTCCTATCCAATATGCGCACCAGATGCACTTGCAAGACACCTTCTCGCTCCACTTGAATCACATTCCAATCAATAACATGATTAGCATCAGGTATATATTTCTTAAGCAATGAAACATGAAACACATTATGTACAGTCATGGATGCAGGCGATGCAAGCATATATGCAACTGGTCCAATCATTTCTAGGATTTCAAATGGCCCACAATATCTGGCTGCCAACTTGGAACAGTTTCCCAGCTTCGGGGAACTTCTTTTGGCTTTCACTTTAAAGAAAACATGATCACCCACTTTAAACTCCCCATGGGTCTTGTTCTTATCAGCATAAATTTTTTGCCTGTCTTGGGCAACCTTCAAATTTTGCTTAATCGTCGACATTTTATCTTCCATTTCCTTGAGCAACTTTGGCCCAACCACTGCCCTATCAGCTGGGTTGTCCCGGCTTATTGGTGTGTTGCACTTTCAGCCATAAAGTGCTTCAAATGGGCGCATCTTCAGTGATGCTTGATACCCATTGTTGTAGGCAAATTCTACCAAGTGTAGGTAGTCTTCCCATTTAGATGCTTTGTCCATCACATACATCCTTAACATATCTTATATCACTTGGTTCACCCTCTCTTTCTACCCATCAGACTCAGGATGATAAGCAGTGCTGAAGTTCAAATTCGTTCCAAACCCTTTGAATAACCCCTTCCAGAACTTTGAGGTAAATTTTGGGTCTCTATTAGACACAATTGTCTTGGGAATACCGTGCAATCGTGCTACTGCCCTCATATAGATATCGTCAACATTAGATGCCTTGTGAGTGGTCTTCAATGGAATAAAATGGGTAGCTTCTGTAAGCTTATCCACCACCACCATGATGGAATCATGTTGCTTATTTGTTTAGTGTAATCATGTGATGAAAACCATTGTCACCACTTCCCACTTCCACTCAGAAATGGGAAATGTCTATAGCAACCCAGTTGGGTGCCTATGCTCAACCTTGATCTTCTGACACTCCATACATCTGGTGATGTATTCTGCAATTTCCTTCTTCATACCTGGCCAAAAGTAATGGCTCTTGACTGCTGCCACTGTTTTTCGATATCCAGGGTGCCCAACATAAGGCACATTGTGCATTTCTTTCAAGATCATTATTCTCAATTTCTGGAAATTAGGTACATAACTTATGTTTTTGTACATGAGTGTTCCATCAACTTCCAATTTATAATCTTCCACTTTCTGTAGCATATTACCTTGCAGTAGCTTTGTCATGAATTCCATGTACTACAAATCTACATTTGTAGCTTCTGAAATTTTTCCTTTAGTATCATTTTGATACATGATAATGGTCGTATCATGTAGTTCATGCACTCATTTGTTGAGTGCATCAACGACTTTGTTCTCCTTTCCTTTGATATGTTTGATATCAAAGTCATACTCACAAAGGAATTCCAACCATCTACTCTACCTAGCATTTAAGGTTGGCTAATGAAACAAATACTTCAGACCATTATGGTTTGTCCTCAGTTCAAACCTCTTTCCCATTAGGTAATGTCTCCATTTCTTTAGAGCGTGTACAATGGCTTCCAACTCCAAATCATGAGTTTCCTAGTTCTTTTCATGCTCTTTCAATTTTCTGGATTCATAACATATCACAAACCCATTCTG
This sequence comes from Picea glauca, assembly GCA_000966675.3. Taxonomy (NCBI): domain Eukaryota; kingdom Viridiplantae; phylum Streptophyta; class Pinopsida; order Pinales; family Pinaceae; genus Picea; species Picea glauca. The sequence goes on from JZKD02S2127234.1 coordinate 28,059, forward strand.
GCTAAAGAATCCTCCCAGTCCTTCTTTCCATGCATCTGCACATACTACAAAATCTTCATTTATATCTGCAATCCCCAGGATTGGAGAACTGGTTAAAATCTACTTCAATTGTTGGAAGCTTCTCTCACATTCTTTTGTCGATTGAAATTTCTTCTCCTTCCTTTGCAAGGAAGTGATGGGGTGAGCTATCCTTGAGAACCCTGCAATAAACCTTCTGTAACATCTAGCTAGACCCATAAAGGATCTGACTTCTGTCACATTCTTCGGCGTTGACCATTCTCTGATGGATTCTATCTTCTCAGGATCCACGACTATCCCATATTTTGAAACAATATGCCCCAAATAATGGATATGCTTTCGATAAAATTAACACTTGCTCAATTTGGCATACAGTTGGTGCACTCTTAGCACTTGCAACACCATCCTCAGATGATGTTCATGCTCTTCCTCCGACTTGGAATACACTAGGATGTCATCCAAAAAGACCATGAAAAACTTGTCTATATATTCTCTGAATACACCATTCATTAGGCACATGAAAAAAACGGGAGCATTTGATAACCCAAATGGTACCACTGTGAATTCATAATGACCATACCTTGTTCTAAAGGCAGTCTTGCTGATGTATTCATCCTTTATCCTTACCTGGTGGTACCCTAACCTAAGATATATTTTTGAAAATATCTTGTCATCCTTCATCTGATCAAAGAGATCATTGATCTTTGGCAAATAATACTTGTTCTTAATAGTCACTATGTTCAACTGTCTGAAATCGATGCACAATCTCAATGTCCCATATTTCTTTTTCACGAACAAGGTGACACAGTTGGGCGTATATACCCCTTCTTCAGAAGTTCTTCAAGCTGCAATTGTAGTTCTTTCATCTCTGGTGTACTCATTATGTAAGGATTTTTTGACAATGGAGCTGCCCCAGGCATCAGGTTTATAGAGAAATACATATCTCTCTTCGGGGGTAGTCCGAGTACTTTCTGGAATACATCTTCAAAATATTTTAACACTGCATAGTCTTCAATATTTGACACCTTATCCTTAGGTGCTTCATCCATATGAGATGAAAATATTTGGCATCCCTTCCTGTAACACTTCTTCAGCTGTGTTGCTGAGTTTTCTCTGACAGTAACTACCCTTGGGATTCCCTACACTTTCCTTGGGTTTCCTTCCTCATCCAGGCAAGTGAATGCCTTGTTACGACAGTCTAAGATGGCATGGTGTTGGTACAACCAATCCATCCCAATTAAACAACCATAGGAACCTAAAGGTAAGATGTTCAATTCAACCCTTGTTCTCAGTCCATTCATGTCCACTGGACAAGACTTAACCAACTCAACAACCTTTCTCTTGGCTCCTGTAGCCAACTGCACCAACCAAGATTTTTCATGCTTGCTTCTTGGAAAATGCAAACTTTCCACCATTCTAAGATCTATATAACTATAAATAGCTCCTGAATCAATTAAAATAGTAATGATTTGGTTGTTGATCATACCTTCCACTTCAATCATATGTGACGAATATTCTGCTTGCTTGTTGTCCAGGGCTGCGTAGATCCTTAGTACACTTCTGCCCATGTCCTCCACTTTTTATGTCTGTTGAACATTGTGGACAACTCTCATTTTGTCATTTATGCGGGGGCAATCTCTGTACCTATGATTTCCTTTACAACCCCCTCATTCTATAGGTGGTTTTCTTGGAATTTTCCCACCTAAAACCTTCAGCCTTCTTGGGCTCTCTAAAACCTGGTTGTCCTTGAGGGATATTTCTGAAAAAGGATGGCTTAGTTCCCTTCTTCCTCTGATCCATATTGAATTTCTTCTTGTCTTCCCAAGACTTCCAGAAAGTGGGCTTTTCACTTTGTTGCCCATATAAGCATTTTTCTCTCCTTATAGTTTCTTCCATAGTTTTAGGATCATCATACTGGACCTTTTCACTGATGGAAGATGGTAGTCCACTCAGATACCTTTGAATTTTGACAGTCTCATCTTTGATGAAAGGGACATACTTCAACAATTCCAAAAACCTTCGTTCATATTCATCAATGGTCAT
>JZKD02S2127234.1:33358-45952 GCA_000966675.3 Picea glauca
TATTATTCTCTTGGAATTAATCCCTTAGGATTAACCCCTCTTTCCAACCTCTCATCCCCCTCTCCCTTACCCAACCTAGTGGAGCTTAGTCCCCCATTCTCTTTTATCGTGGTTGGTCTACATGCAACGATGTTTTTATATTAATAATATAAATATTTACATGTACAAAAAAAGATGCTATCCTTTAACACCTAGGCTCTCCAGCCTAATAACACATAAGCCTACGAACTTATAATTGCTCGGCTCACCAACCTACAAAACACATTTACAATTCATAATACAACTGGGGCTCGTCCTAGGGATATTACAAGCTGCGTGCCTATGGTTGGGTGGGTGACAATATTGTGATATTGTCTATCGTAAAATGAGCACATCGAATATTTTAACAGGTTATGGGCCCACACTACCTTCATAATTGTCTAACCACTAGAAGTTAGAGCAAGAGTTCTTTGTCAAGCTCGTTGTAGCACCAGTTGCAGCTGCAATTAGAGTTTTTGATTTTGCAGCTGAAACAAACCCTAATCTAATTCTTTGGGCACCTTAAGTGAATCATTGGACCTAATTTTTGGATATTATAGTGCACCCTAGCCTAGCACACCCTCTGGTGTCCTCAACTAGCAAAAAAGTCAAGTTTGAGTTATTAGTCAAAGTCAAAGTCAAAGGTTGACTTTTGGTCAAAATTGATTTTGTGGTCAAAGTTGAAATTTCAGGGTTTCTAGCTTGTTCTAATCATTGAACCTTTTTTATTCAGTTTCTAACTTCTTCTTGTCAATATTGTGTCTAGTTTCATGTTAGAAGACAAGCTAAATGATACTACAAATTTCAAAGGTATGTACTTGCATATGCTTTTCAAGTTATATTATCCAGCAAAGCATGAGTGTGTTTGTAGGGGATGTACAAGAGATCTTGTCCAAGTAGTGATCTTGGATTCATTACATTCAAAGGAACAAGTGCACCCTTGCTAACAGTTGAGGCTCCAGGTTCCAAGTTTGATTGATCAAATTGTTAAGTTTCAATTTGCACATATCAGGTTTGATAGTTGCCACAGTACAAGTAAACACTATAGTTGTGACAACAATCTTTGAAAGGTTCTATTACTGCTAGGTTTACTTGGTTGCATGTAAGTATTATTGATATAGATGCTTATTGCACTTGTTTGATGAATTAACATCTCCTGTAGGAGATATTTCTTGTGCCAGGTAGGTCACAAGAGATAGTTCTGAGAAGGAGCTATAGCGACAGTTGAAAACATGGAGCAGATGACTCCATCAAGTGGTGAGATAGGTGATCTCACCAAGTACCAATTCTAATGGAAGCGTGGAAAGCAAAATGAGTTTTTGGACATCATTCACTCATACAAAAGAAAATCAAGATTTGATAATGGAGGAGAATACACCTCCAAGGAGCTCGTTACCTTTTGTAAAACAGACGAGATTAAGAGGGAGCTAATTGTCCCATAAAAGCTTCAACATAACAGTGTGGTAAAAAGGAAGAACCGTTTCGTTGAAGAATCTATCAAGGAAATGATGAATGATCATAATCTATCCATGTTTCTATGGGGAGAAGTAGTTATGCCAATTGTATATGTTTAGAATATAAGTCCTCATCATATATTGAAGAACATGACTCCAGAAGAAGCTTTCTCCGGAAAGAAGCCAAGTGTTGAACACTTGAGGATATTTGGTTGTTAGCTAAGAAGAAAGAATGGAAGGAATCTATGATGGAAGAATATCAATCCATCGTGAAAAATGATGTATGGGAAATTGTGTCTAGACTCGAAAGAAAGTCTGTAGTAACTTCAAAATGGGTTTACAAGATAAAGCATGCAATATATGGGAGTATCTATAAATACAAGAAAAGATTCGTGGCTAGAGGGTTCTCCTAGCAGGAGGGAGAAGACTATGATGAGATGTTTTCTCCAGTTGCCAAATATACCTCTATTAGAGCCATCATATGTCTTGCAACATCCATGGGTTGGATTTTACATCAGATGGATGTAAAGATCGTTTTTCTCAATGGAGTAATTGAGGAAGAAGTATACATGGAGAAACCCCACGATTTTGCAACCCATGTATGCGGATTAAAGAAGGCCTTGTATGGACTCAAGAAAGCTCCAAGAGCTTGGTATGCATGAATTGACAATTACTTGATGAGACTTGGATTTTCTAGGAGCTATGTTGATACAAACCTTTATTACAAGGTTGTGAATTATGCACCTATGATCCTACTACTATATGTTGATGATTTGTTTCTGATAGGTGTAGAGCCTCTCATTACTCAATGTAAGAGGGAGATACCCTATGAATTTGATATGAAGAATCTTGGTCTCATGCATTATTACTTGGGACTAGAAGCATGACAGAAGTGTGGTGAAATCTTCCTAGGGAAAGGGAAGTATGTTGTAAAGATCCTTCAGAAGTTTGGGATGATGGATTGCAAATCCATGGCAACTCCCATGGTGATAGATCTGAGGAAGTTGAGAGACTCTGATTCTGATCTAGTAGACTCATCCCTGTACCGACAATTGATTGTCTCATTGATGTATTTGGACGAACATTTGCTTTGTTGTGAACACGTTGAGTCAGTTCCAAGTGGAACCTAGACACGAGCATTAGATAACTGCAAAGCACATTTTGAGATATCTTCGTGGGATGCTAAATTATGGTTTGAGATATGTCTCAAACAATGACATACAACTGCATGGATTTATTGATTCAGATTGGGTAGGGAGTGCAGATGAAAAAAATAGTACTTTTGGTATATGCTTCAGTTAATCTATTATGATACCATGGGCTAGCAAGAAACATAAGTCTGTTGCACTCAACACTGCAAAAGTAGAATATATTGCAGCTTGTGATGCTTGTACATAAGCAATATGGCTCTGTAAGATGATTTTTGGACTATTTGATCAGGTGTTGGATTCGACCGTGATATATATTGTGATAATGAGAGTTGTGTGAAGCTTTCAAAGAACCTTGTGTTCCATGAAAATTCGAAGCACATTGATATCAAGTACTATTTTATCCGTGATAAAGTCTAGAAGGGAGAAGTGATTCTCCAGTACATCTTCATTGATGAGAAGACAACTGATATTTTGATGAAGCCTTTATCCAAGATAAAGTTTGCATACTTGAGGGATAAGCTGGGACTCATGGAGATTTCTCCCTTGGTTGAAAGGGAGGATATGACTTCCTCGGTTGGGAGGGAGTGCTAATATATGGAATCATGGATAGTCAATGTGCTTATAAACAAACATTCTCCTGGAGGAGAATGGTCTAGGCAAGACAAATTGTTGATGGACATACATCCTCCCTATGGAGGATGGTCCAGGTTGACAGATTGTTGGTGGACAGATATTCTCCCTGTGGAGAATGGTCCAGGTTGACAGATTGTTGATGTACCGTGGACACTTATTCTTCTAGGACACATGTCTGGATTAGAAGAATGGTCCAGGACAATTATTATTTTAGGACGTATGTTCGGATTAGAAGAATAGTCCATCTCCCTGAGTTCATAGTAGTGACCAGATTTGGGATATTGGTACATGCCAGACATTTTCCCTGAGTTCATAGTAGTGGCTAGAGGGAAAATGGTCCAGGACAAGTATTCTTCTGGGACGTATGTATGGATTAGAAGAATGGTCCTTGTAGCCCATTGTGTGGCTTTCAACATCTGGGAGGACAACTATTCTTCTAGGATGTATCTTCGGATTAGAATAATGACCCTTGTAGCTCATTGCGGGGCTTCCAACATCTGTTGGGACAATCATTTTTATAGAACGTATGTTCGTATTAGAAGAATGGTCCCTATATCACTTTGTTGAGTGAGTGACTTATGCGAGCCACTCTGTTGAGTGTGTTGAGTCCAACACATGAATTATTCAACATCATGCCCGATTACTCAGATGGAGTATGACCTCCAGAGTTGATGTAGACGATGATATGATTTGATTCCAGGAGAATGTTGTACCACATGGAGATAGCTTATGTAGCTATTAGTTGATTGCAGTGGACACTGTGTGTCTCTAGACATTAGTTATGTACTATTGTGGTGGATGTGTTCCACTGTTAGTGACTATGTGTCACTAGATAGTAGTTGTGCGCTACTAGGAGTGGTTGTGTACCATTGGATAACAATTATGTACTATTATGGATCGACACTGTTGTGATCTATTGGATGGAACTGTAGTAACTGTGTACTATTGCCTGATTTCCATAGAGACTACCAATATTGTTGAAAGTGTTTTCCTAGGCTAGTATGCCAACCAATAGTGTTGGAGGTGATTTCTAGCTGGATGGATAGTGATGATGATGCTCGTGACTTGATCTATGTGATCATGAGATAGCCAGTGTGGCTATGATGATGCTACTCGTAGAATAGTATGCAAGACTATGTGAGCCTTGCCCATACCATGTGAAATGGATGGATGTGTTTGAGACCATTATAGTTAATACCTCCCTAGCTAGGAGGGAGTGTTGACATTATGGTAGCTGCGGGAGGTATTAACCTCCATGTGTAACCTTTGGCTAGAATAGAATATTCTGGAAGCAAGAGAAACCCTAAACATATGTGTGAGAACCCTAGAAGACAAGTGGACTCAATAAAAATAAATAATATTAAAGTATTACCCTCTAGAAAGAGAAGTCAACATAGACAGTTGACAAGGAGCACTATAAATAGAGGGTGCTTGAGCTCATTTTCACTCACTCACTTCACTCACTATCTCAGTCAAGTCTAATGCAAGTTTAGAGCTGCAATTTCAAGTTTGGAAGGTGTATCTTCTGGGTGATTCTTGGTCTCTCTCTCTAGCACTATCTAGCCTAAGATATGTGCCCTACCTTCTAGTATCTATTTGTGGTATTCTTGGTGACGTCTTGGAAGAAGTTCAACTGCAACTGTTGCAGTTGGGTATTGTTCTGGTTCTGTGGTTTTGGGACTTTCTGTCTGGTGCACTATCTTTGGAAAAAGATGCACTCTCTTGGTTAATTGTTGGTTCTAGTGTTGCTTTTGTAATCATTCTATCTATCAAAAGTTATGGTGCTTGGGGGTGGTTTTGTTCCTATGGTTGGGTGACAATATTATGATATTGTCTATGGTAAAATGAGCACATCAAATATTTTAACACCTTCCTCCCCGTGCCCCTCCCATTTCCACAAAGGTGGGGGATATGAAGCAATACATTTATGGAATGGCAGGGCCACCCCTCCCCTTCCACCAAGTCACTCCTATTGAGTAGAAACTTGGTGGAAGGGGAGGGGCATATAGAGGGAGGGGGGTAGGGAGGGAGGTGGGATCAAGGATGAAGGGTAGAGTGATATGAGGGATGGAGTAGTGAAGGATGAAGGGTAGAATGATAGGAGGGATGGAGTAGTGAAGGATGAAGGGTAGAGTGATAGGAGGGATGGAGTAGTGACTTGGTGGAAGGGGAGGGGCACATGGAGGGAGGGGGGTAGAGATGGAGGTGGGATCGAGGACAAAGGGTAGAGGGAGAGGAGGGATGGGGTGTTTGTGGGGGTTGAGTAGTGTCTTTGTGGAATGAGAGGGTTGTCCCTCCCTTTCTACCAAGTCATCATTCATATGGAGTGGCTTAGTGTAAGGGGAGGGGGGTGTGATTCCCGGAAGCCCCCCCTCGGCCTTTCATGCCCTTTTTTTTGTTATTTTTGCTTAATTTTTAATTTTATTTTTTAAAAAAAATATCTTCTTTCCTTTTTTTAGTCCTAGTCAAAGTAGAGAATATACTTTTCATTTGCAAGTCAAATTTATTTGACTATAGTTCAATTTCATGATAGAACTTTTTATAAAGTTTTTCGAAGTTTTCAAAAAATAATTATTAAACTAATTTTTTTGAAAATTAAAAAAAAAATTTAGAAATTTTAAATTTCACTCGTCCCATTTTCTTTTGGTCAAAGAGGTTATTGATGGGACATTTAAATCCTTGAGAGAGTAACTTTATTTTTAAAACACGGAAAATAAAATTAAAAAACATAATTTCTAAAAGTGTCATGTGGAAACTTACACATGCCATTGTTCATTTTTGTTTAGTATAAAACATAAGAAGAAACTTTCATGGTCACTTTCCATGTGATCTTTTGATTTTGATGTGACCATTTTATATAATTTTATTTTAATGTTTTTATGAAAACACTTTCCAGGAAGGTCATCCATCCTAAGGCTACTCTTGGCCAAACATACTTAACCAAATAGTTGTTGCGATAGTCAAGTTCACTTAGTTTGTTACACCATTTGCAAAACTTTAACAAGTATTGTGCATTGTGAACCATTCATTTAGAGCTTACTTGACTATTTATTTAAGCATACAAGGGGCTTTCATAGTCTAACATAAGAAATCTCATATTTGGGATTAACATTGTAGAACAAGTCATTCATGCATGATATATATCCTATAATCATTAAATATAATGATTAATTTCTCACAGACTTGATGGACTAAGTTAATCTTGTAGCAATTGGACCTTTTTTTCCAACGACAAATCTAATAAGTACCCGGAAGAAATTTTAGGCATGTGCAAAGTTGTACCATGATTCAAGGTCTGTGCATGGTGGAACAATATCCCATGAGGTTTTACCCAATTTTGAATCAATTCAATCAAGGTTTCAGATTGATAAGAACTCTAATCATCATTTTTTAAACGTATATTTAATAATTAAAACTTCTATTTTTTTTTTCCTTACCTTAAATGAAATGAAATAAAAATAATGTGGATCTAAATAACCTTAATTTAAATAAAAACTAACTACTAGGAGACGATTCTAACCACTTTGTTACTAATCATGCGCTTTAGGTTAATATAAATGGTCATGCCTAATATTAGGTAAAGACAAAATATCGAATCATTAGCCACGTTTAACATTACAAATGTAAACCCTAAATGAAGATTTCAACCATACCATTAAACACAAAAGTTGCTTTGAGTATCATTTAATATGCTTATTTTGACACTTCACCACATGCGATGATGATGACTTATTGATTGATGCTAATATCTTATGGCCTTCATATATGAAAATATCAANAATTTTCTAAAAGTGTCATGTGGAAACTTACACATGCCATTGTTCATTTTTGTTTACTATAAAACATAAGAAGAAACTTTTATGGTCACTTTCCATGTCATCTTTTGATTTTGATGTGACCATTTTATATAATTTTATTTTAATGTTTTTATGAAGACACTTTCCAGGAAGGTGATCCATCCTAAGGCTACTTTCGGCCAAACACACTTAACCAAATAGTTGTTGCGATAGTCAAGTTCACTTAGTTTGTTATACCATTTGCAAAACTTTAACAAGTATTGTGCATTGTGAACCATTCATTTAGAGCTTACTTGACTCTTTATTTAAGCATACAGGGGGTTTTCATAGTCTAACATAAGAAATCTCATATTTGGGATTAACATTGTATAGCAAGTCATTCATGCATGATATATATCCTATAATCATTAAATATAATGATTAATTTCTCACAAACTTGAAGGAATAAGTTAATCATGTAGCAATTGGACCTTTTTTTCCAATGACAAATCTAATAAGTACCCAAAATTTTTTTTAGGCATGTACAAAGTTGTACCATGATTCAAGGTCTATGCATGGTAGAACAATGTCCCATGAGATTTTACCCAATTTTGAATCAATTTGATCAAGGTTTCAGATTGATAAGAACTCTAATCATCATTTTTTAAGCATATATTTAATAATTAAAACTTAAAAAAAAAAAAAAAGATTTTTTTTCCCTTACCTTACCTTAAATGAAATGAAATAAAAATAGCGTGGATCTAAATAACCTTAATTTAAATAAAAACTAACTAGTCGGAGACGATTCTAACCACTTTGTTACTAATCATGCGCTTTAGCTTAATATAAATGGTCATGCCTAATATTAGGTAAGGACAAAATGTCGAATCATTAGACACGTTTAACATTACAAATGTAAACCCTAAATGAAGATTTCAACCATACCATTAAACAAAAAAGTTGCTTTGAGTATCATTTAATATGCTTATTTTGACACTTCACCACATGCGATGATGATGACTTATTGATTGATGCTAATATCTTATGGCCTTCATATATGAAAATATCAAATATCAATGAAATATAGAGATAGTTGTATATGGATATATTAAAATATGGTCCACGTATTACTAATAGTCTTTTAGTTATAATTTAGTCCCATTTAAATGTTACTAATTGTTTATTTTAATCATAATTAGTTGTATTTTTCGAAAAAGCTCGGTGTCAGCCATAGTGGTATATACAAACCATTTTGGTAGTTGTTTGAATAGAGATAAATCGAGTGTTATTGTATGTTTTTTTCTTTCCTTATGGGGTTTTTTCCTTGTTGATGATGTTGCACATATGAGGATAGATGAGAGTTTGCATAATGTTGGAGCATTTCATGAGATGTTATGGTATTATAAAGAAAACATCAGTTAATAAAGTTTTAGTATTAAAAGATTGGGCGAAATTATAAAAATAAACTTTGCGAATGAGAGTGGGGTTTTAGCAAATGTAGGTCAATAGCATCTACATCCACAAAATTCCCCAAATCGAAAAGTGGTGCCAGGTCAGTAGCACCCCTTTTTCTCCTATATCAAGTTTCCAAGTCACACCTTGTGTTCATTTGTGTGGATGGTGTGTTCATATGCACGTTCTTTCATTTTCAGATTTAAGTTATTTCCATAAATTTGAGCATTAAGTTAATAATAATAAATATGGGATCGAAAGAAATAAATTGCATATAAAAGATTTCAGAATATTGCAAGATTTGTTGTGACGAGTTGTTCTAATGGAATATCCATGGAAGTTTACAGATCACTCTTAAGCATTTAAACTTAATTTGGAAGCACTCAATTCACACAAAGTAGATATCACAACATAGGGGCTAGTATTGTACAAATTTTGTTCCCCTAAATGAAGAGGGTTCTTTGCTTCAAGGGTCTCCCACTATCCCCAGAAGACCCTTGTATGTGCCCTTACTCAACATTTTTCTACATCCAACGAGAAATGGAACTAGATCTTAATCACCTTGCCACACTAGGTAATATGAGATGCATTTATAAGGAAATTTGGCATTTTAGGAAGCAAATATATAATCTGAGTGAAGAATTGTTGACCAAGTATGACAACACATGTAGGGTCCCATTATCGGTTTGTTTGCAAAAGTCTGTCCAACTCAAGGGAGTGAGAGTGATCTCTATGAGAAAGTAGTGGGCTTGAGGCAATGGGTAGAAGAAGCAAGAGATGATCATCATGATCTTGAAAGACAACACAATGAGTTAGTTGAATTTTGAGAGCAATTCAGAATGAAGTAGTAGAGCTTCATGGCTACCTCCAACCCCAACTAAGGAGTGACCAAAATGCTTAGGTCATCATCCCTTAGGGCGTGAATAGTTAGATAGAGACTCATAAGTTCATGTCATCACTGGAGGAGGAACATTACCCAAATTTTTTAATGTATTATAAAAGCATATTGTTAAGTGGTAATTTCATTAAGGTTTTCACTTGCATATTTGTATGTGGTACTTTATGCAGATGTAGCGACAAAGTGCCCATTCTAATTTTGCTTGTAGATAATATAAAATCTCTGTTTCTATGCTCTTTTAGTCATGCAATTTTGTCTCATGTACTCTAATTTTTTGGCTTTGGCCACGATCATCTCTTTTATTAATATCAAAATATAATTGATATCATTAAAAAAAGAATGTCTTTCTTTATCAACCAACCAAACCCATTGAATAAGCACACATATATACGTGTATGTGTGGAAGAAGATAAATATAGTTGAACATGAAGAAGTACATACACAAATTTCATATACGTGATCTATGTATTTTCATGTATATATCTATGATGAAAAACTTTAACTTACATAAAACTTTAATCGATATAGATAAAATTTATATGAATATGTGGAACTTCAACACATTTACTCACAATAACATAACTGCATTTTAAATTAATTGTACAATCAAAATAATAACAAGCATACAACTTAAAAGAGTTTTCACCACATGTTCTAACTCTCCCTATCCTCCATTTATTGAGTAAAGGTTTTAGATTATTTCTTGTAAAGTGTAACATACAAGATCCAAAGGCACCATTATGTATGGGAAAGACAATGTCTAATAATTTTTTTTTGCATAAAGAATAAAGAATAGGCCATACATGATTGAAAGCCGAGTGACACTACTCACACAATTGCTCTACTAACTATACGTGCCCTTTTCGTTATGAAGATGCTTTGTATATGAGTAATAGTTCATGCTTTATTATGGCTAATAGTTCATTCATTAAGTCTTTTTGTATGGGTAACAATTATGCATAGACATTTCCTTCTCCTTATGTGAGTGGGATGAACATNTCTTTTAGTTATAATTTAGTCCCATTTAAATGTTACTAATTGTTTATTTTAATCATAATTAGTTGTATTTTTCGAAAAAGCTCGGTGTCAGCCATAGTGGTATATACAAACCATTTTGGTAGTTGTTTGAATAGAGATAAATCGAGTGTTATTGTATGTTTTTTTCTTTCCTTATGGGGTTTTTTCCTTGTTGATGATGTTGCACATATGAGGATAGATGAGAGTTTGCATAATGTTGGAGCATTTCATGAGATGTTATGGTATTATAAAGAAAACATCAGTTAATAAAGTTTTAGTATTAAAAGATTGGGCGAAATTATAAAAATAAACTTTGCGAATGAGAGTGGGGTTTTAGCAAATGTAGGTCAATAGCATCTACATCCACAAAATTCCCCAAATCGAAAAGTGGTGCCAGGTCAGTAGCACCCCTTTTTCTCCTATATCAAGTTTCCAAGTCACACCTTGTGTTCATTTGTGTGGATGGTGTGTTCATATGCACGTTCTTTCATTTTCAGATTTAAGTTATTTCCATAAATTTGAGCATTAAGTTAATAATAATAAATATGGGATCGAAAGAAATAAATTGCATATAAAAGATTTCAGAATATTGCAAGATTTGTTGTGACGAGTTGTTCTAATGGAATATCCATGGAAGTTTACAGATCACTCTTAAGCATTTAAACTTAATTTGGAAGCACTCAATTCACACAAAGTAGATATCACAACATAGGGGCTAGTATTGTACAAATTTTGTTCCCCTAAATGAAGAGGGTTCTTTGCTTCAAGGGTCTCCCACTATCCCCAGAAGACCCTTGTATGTGCCCTTACTCAACATTTTTCTACATCCAACGAGAAATGGAACTAGATCTTAATCACCTTGCCACACTAGGTAATATGAGATGCATTTATAAGGAAATTTGGCATTTTAGGAAGCAAATATATAATCTGAGTGAAGAATTGTTGACCAAGTATGACAACACATGTAGGGTCCCATTATCGGTTTGTTTGCAAAAGTCTGTCCAACTCAAGGGAGTGAGAGTGATCTCTATGAGAAAGTAGTGGGCTTGAGGCAATGGGTAGAAGAAGCAAGAGATGATCATCATGATCTTGAAAGACAACACAATGAGTTAGTTGAATTTTGAGAGCAATTCAGAATGAAGTAGTAGAGCTTCATGGCTACCTCCAACCCCAACTAAGGAGTGACCAAAATGCTTAGGTCATCATCCCTTAGGGCGTGAATAGTTAGATAGAGACTCATAAGTTCATGTCATCACTGGAGGAGGAACATTACCCAAATTTTTTAATGTATTATAAAAGCATATTGTTAAGTGGTAATTTCATTAAGGTTTTCACTTGCATATTTGTATGTGGTACTTTATGCAGATGTAGTGACAAAGTGCCCATTCTAATTTTGCTTGTAGATAATATAAAATCTCTCTTTCTATGCTCTTTTAGTCATGCAATTTTGTCTCGTGTACTCTAATTTTTCGGCTTTGGCCACGATCATCTCTTTTATTAATATCAAAATATAGTTGATATTGTTAAAAAAACAATGTCTTTCTTTATCAACCAACCAAACCCATTGAATAAACACACATATATACGTGTATGTGTGGAAAAAGATAAATATGGTTGAACATGAAAAAGTACATACACAAATTTTATATACATGATCTATGTATTTTCATGTATATGTCTATGATAAAAAAAACTTTAACTTACATAAAACTTTAATCGATATAGATAAAATTTATATGAATAGGTGAAACTTCAACACATTTATTCACAATAACATAACTGCATTTTAAATTAATTGTACAATCAAAATAATAACAAGCATACAACTTAAAAGAGTTTTCACCACATGTTCTAACTCTCCCTATCCTCCATTTATTGAGTAAAGGTTTTAGATTATTTCTTGTAAAGTGTAACATACAAGATCCAAAGGCACCATTATGTATGGGAAAGACAATGTCTAATAATTTTTTTTTGCATAAAGAATAAAGAATAGGCCATACATGATTGAAAGCCGAGTGACACTACTCACACAATTGCTCTACTAACTATACGTGCCCTTTTCGTTATGAAGATGCTTTGTATATGAGTAATAGTTCATGCTTTATTATGGCTAATAGTTCATTCATTAAGTCTTTTTGTATGGGTAACAATTATGCATAGACATTTCCTTCTCCTTATGTGAGTGGGATGAACAT
>JZKD02S2127257.1:33536-45951 GCA_000966675.3 Picea glauca
GATATAAAGAGAGAAATTGGGGGAGCGTATAAGAGGGAGGGGTATACAATGAGCAAGAAATGGAGGGGGATACAAAGTGAGGTTGAAATGATCCCTCCATTGGCAGCACATAACAAGCGATTTTACAAAATGGCAGTAAATTTTTATTTATTTGTTTTTTAAAATAATTAAAGAATGTTCAATCTGTTAATGTAACGAGCCCTCCATTAAAACACAACTTCAGTAGATACATTGTTTTTTTTGTGTGAAACATCAATTAGAACAAGCGATATGTGACAATAGCATACAACAACATTACTTGTCCTCTTATCATATACATCACTACAAGGAAAGAAACAATTACAACATCATGAATACTAACAAATTAATCATATCTCATAAACATAGCAAGGATGACTAATCCCCAACCTACAATGCAAGGTTAGGACCTCCAAGACACATAATCAATGTTCAAGTCCATGATTCATTTGATTGATTTTGACCATTTAAGGTCTCAGGACTGGAAATATTTTTGAAGAACATGGAGGTATCTATTCCCATAACCATATCTAATTTAGACTCGGGATTAAATACCAATAAGCACTTATTCATATCGCAATCCAATCATTCAATTCCTCAAAATAACGGATAAATTTTCCTTCCTTAAAATTTTACAACAATAATAATTGTTCATCATCTAGATATTATTCCTTCTCTATATGAAACCTAATATATATATATATATATATATATATATATATTCTAATCATTACATAAGATCTCTTTCCTTTTAGAATGAAAAAACCAATTTATTATTAAATATCTACACTAGTGCACCATCTCCATAATACTACAAAACAATGTTGATCATTATCTAGACATAATATTATACTCCCCAAAAATGCCACATAAAAACTATATTAAAAAATTTACAATTCTCCTTTCCTTAACGAATGTGATTAAACATCAATATTCACTTAGAATAGTGTACCTCATGAAATACATAGTTAATATGTGATGACTCGACAATCATTCCTAACTTCAACATAATGTGGAAAGAATTTTTTACCGGATATCTATTCACTAGTTCAACTTTATTCAAAAGCATTATTTTCAAGGATTCCTTGAACTATGAAAGAAATTAACTTCTATAATTCTAGAGGTTTAAAAATCATTAAACATCATTCCACTAGAATTCCACTATGGAGTCATTAAATACACCAAGGGTAAAATAATAATTAACTATTATCAAGTTAAAACATAGCCACTACGTGTCGAATACCTACGAAGATAGGAATTCATAAACCAAAGAATATTAACTGAGTTTATTTTCAATTAAAAACACTTTTATTAGTCTAATAACTCGTGTTCAAGGACAAACGTATTACTTATCCAACAACAAAAATTCTTAAGAGACTAGACGGTAGTCCCACTTTCTCGCTTGATAACAAGGAAGGTCGGGAGACTTGTAAACCATGAAAAATTAAAAGAAATCTAACTACTGCTCAACACATCAATTCAAAAATCGTAATAACATTCAAGGAAATAAATTTCCGGATCTGTTTATAAGTTGAACGATTCAAGATTCTAAAAAATTCGACATGCCTTTAATATTGACATTGAATCAACCATAATCGTGATCCCAGAAAAAAATGAGACCAAAACACAAGCACGAATAATCAAATATTGAATGGAAAATAAATAATTGTTTACAAATCAGACCATATGAATTATGGTTTTCAAATTTTACAACAGGACATTACAAGAGCTCACAAAATACAAGTTTGAATTGCAATAATTATTCAACGATGATATAGTCTTAATATATTGAATTCCATCATTTAGTTGGGAACAAAATAACTATTTGGATTCCAATTTCTAATTAAATTATGCAGCTACTATTCCCATTTTAATATACATGTCAATCATGCTACAATAAAATTTAGAAATACAATATTGAATCCAAAGAAGACAGAGAGTTGATGATGTCCTTCAAAACTTCCGCTCCTTCTGTTCTTTTGCTTGCTAATCACTGAAACTTCACCAGTACCTCCTAGCCAATGCTAGGGGTACTCTTCTTCCCCCTTAGCCCCTCGAGCCACAGAGGGGAAACACACAAGAAACTGACAAACAATATCTCCAAGGCTTTCCTAACAAGGAAGAGCTTCCACTCTTTCTCGAAGCTTGGTATCCCAACTCTCACAAGTAAAACACAGTCCAAAAAAATTTGGCAGCATAACACTACCAGGAATAAGTGAGATCCATTTCCCTTCTACCACATTTGTTTTATATAAAAATCCCCAATGACACATGTCCTCATGCACAATTAATTATCTTTTTAATTAATTTAATTATGATTATTCACCCACACATTTGTCACACTTTCCCCAAGTTGTACAAGTAATTACCATTTTTATTTTATTTAAAAATCCAATTTCCCTCACATTCCCCAATGTGTTCCTATTTTCGCTCTTAGTTGTCCCCTTTGTTCCCCAAATTCTCATTTAATGAGTGTCTCCTAACTAGATTTTAGTTAGAGTTGGATTAGGAGTCTTCTTCTAGTTAGACTAGTGGTAGGTTGACTCAAGATTATATTCTCATATTATTATTTCTTCTATTTTTTAAAAATCCATTTTATTAATTTCATGCACACATACGCATTTTATTCAACCTTTAAATTTTATACCCCTTTTTCCTAGTGTTTGATTATATTCTCAAATCTTTTAACTTATGTCATAATTCATTTAGTCCTTTATTTAAATTTAGACTTAGACTTAGGATTAGACTTTTGTTAGGCTTTATAATTAATAATTTATTGTTTAATTAATTATTTTATTCTAACTAGGTCTATTCATTTCAATGTTTTCTAGGCCACCTAGATTTATTGACTGAAGTTTTAATTACGTGAAATTCATTTCAAGATGCACCTTCGTGCTCCAAGGGTGCCACTTGCCTTAGAATGGTTTTGGAATTTTTTCTAACCCTTGGAGTCAACACTTCATTCGGTCGACCTTGTGAGAGACTAAGGGCTTCTAAGGAATACAGATTTTTCCTTATTGCACACCCTTTAGAAATATTTGTGATTGATTGTCTTAGTTTGCCCTCACAACATCATGGAACTCTCGAACTAGGTAATCTTTAACCTACATTTTAGACCACGGTGAGAGTGCTAGTAGGTTATGACAAGGACATTGCCACACCTCTCCCTCAATGTCTGGTTTATGTGCATGACCCATTTACTCCTTATGTGAGTCATATTAGCAAGCATTGTCAAGGCTGCATCCAATGAAAAAAAAATATCAATAGTCCATATATATAAATCATAATGAAATCAATCATATATCACACGTGTGTAAAATGAAATACTCAAACAAATACAACCCACTCCCTGACTCAATCCAAAGTCTAAGGAGGTCCATTGACGCCATCAATATCCATAACCTGTTATGTGTCTTGCACACTCGGGAAAACTCACCAATAATATCCACCAATACATATACATCAAAATAACAATAAGTCACAATACATCATCATCATCATGTATAATCCATAATTGAAACAAAATCACAATGTACCATAACCAAATCACTTGCACGTAAGTGTCCTCAAAGAATATCCCAATAAAAGTGTGCTCAGTAGAGCGGGATGTTACAATTAATTACATCAACAGAGACATTTAGTATATAATGATAAGGACAATTACACAATCACATTTCAACAACATCGCTACACATCAAGATCAAGACACAATATCTTTAGCATTTTATAGGCTAACATGCACACATCAATCTCATCATATCACATAAAAATAGCCACAATGATGTCTACCCGTCCAATCCTACCCTGCAAGGTTAGGACCTTCAAGACACATAATTAGAACTCAAGTACAGGATTCATCCGATTGATTTTGATCATTTAAGATCTCAGAACTGGCAGTCGTTCTAAGGAGCATGAAGGTATCTAATACCCAATCAACTAGTCTGAAACAAAAAAAATCACCTCATCTTAAAGAATACAAACATATAATTTATTATTCATCATCTAGACAGTTCACCACCATAACTACATTGATGACCTATAATAATTCAATAACCAATCTTTAACTTACGATCTAATTGAAAAATAAACATTTACACCAAATTACTTTAATACTAGTACATTTCATTTACTCATGAAAATAAAATTAATAAATTTGTATTCTAAGAATTCATTGACCTAAGTAAAAGAATCAACCTTCTATAGTTGTAACAATTTAATAGTCATTAGGAAAATAGGTTCTATTAGGTCTTCATACTGGATTTATATATATAACCATTATATGTCTAGCAATATTTATCTCTTATATAAGATATAAGATATCTATAAGATGTCTATTACCACAAGTATGTAGGATGTTTATTATCTAGTATATAAGATGTCTATTAAATAATTTACTAGAATTTCCATTTATAAGTTATTTTCTTTTAACCTCAATTCTAACTATTGTTGATCTCAAGATAATGAACTACAAGGTTGCAATACAATTAATATAGAGTTGAGTTCTTTGCAGCAGGTAATATAGGTACATTATTAAAACCAATCCTTTTATATAACTGTTACTCGATTACGAATCATAAATCTGCACTACATTTTAATTACAATACTAATCTAAATATCTCAACTTATTCAGACACAAAGAATTTAAAAGGATCTTAAAACTAAATTGACCTTTCATACAAAATAAACTTTACACCAAAATATAATAATAATAATAATAATAATAATAATAATAGCGATCGAATAGATGAATAACAAGGTCGAGAGCAGCAAAGCTGTAAGTACCTGTCAAAGTAATAAACATATCACTACAGATTATCCCATTTTGACAAACAGGTTCTCTTTTAATAGCTGTGGCCCCTTCTGCCTATGATCTTTTAAATTATATTATATGAGTAATAATATAATATATTGTATTGTATTAGTATTCACTATTCTTGTGCCTATGATCTTTTAAATTATATTATATAAGCTATTTAATATATTATAATATAGTAGTACTCATTATTTTCAAAAGTTTTTAAGTTTCTTAGCACTCTATCTATGATTTATTCTATGAGTTATCTAGCAACCCAAATACCAATAAATTTTGAAAATAGATAAATGTTATATAACTTTCTCAGCTTATTATAAAGGTGTTGATGCTCTCCCATATTAATTTACAACTAAAACACTTGTACACTTTGTTTACCCGATTGGCTACCATCTATATTGAAATGCAATCTATGATAAGGTGTAACTACCTCAATGAAATGCAATCTTTGATATGGTGTAACTACCTCATATGTTTGAGCTGGTATTCACTTATTTGTCATTGAGCCCATCCTTTCTTGTTTCAAGTCTCCCTCTAAACATCAGATAGCCGAACATAAGGGAGGCCTTCTTGCTTGGTCCAGATAGCTTGGAGAAAGGTTTTTTATTGTGCCTCACTGACTATAGCTTCGCTTCTTATTATTTAAATCTTAGATTTTAGCAACTTGACTTTTCTGTCCTGAACAGTGGAAGTTGACAGGGGGGACAGTTTGGGAACATGGCCCCAGAAATAAGTGCGCTAATGAGCGCTACAGACGAGGAGGAGTGGGCACAGGCTGGACTATTTCACATTGTGGATGAACTTAGCAATAAACCTGAGGGAGGAAGGAAGCTTAGTGACCCTACAACACTAGAAAAAATCCTACATTTGCCTTCGTTGGGTGATCTTTCTTGGGAACATGACTCAGGCTTCTCTGATCCTTCTAAGACTACCCCACTACCTGCTTCCAATATTGGCGCATGTCTTGCAGGTACACTCAGGGCGTCCATTGTTGGTCCTCACCCAAACTTAGGGCCCTACACTTCCTCAACCCCCTCTCAGATACTCACCTCTCCTTGCCCCCCTATCCGAGGAACCCTGAAGGTAAAGGACACTCGACCAAAGAAAGAGGTAAAGGTGTGCAAGCCGAAGAGGTGGAGAAGGCGCCTAGTGATAAGAATGGATGTTGGCCTGGAGGAAACCTGGAAGCTATCTTTATGTGCCTTAGTAGGTCGTTTTTCCTATAAGACATTTTGTGCTACCGCTTTCTCGGAGTGGATGAGAACCCACTAGTTACAGCTTTGTGGCTATGTTCCTGAGCATCACACACTCACTTATGGGTGGTTTGGACTAGTTTTCAAAGTTCCTGAAGATGTAGAGCTCATCCTTCAGATCTTTTGGGACTATGAAGGGGGCAACCTGATGTTGAAGAGATGGAAGTCGGTTTTTAATCTGGCTATAGACTACTTCAGCTATACACACATTTGGGTTCTTCTCCCAGGTCTTCCATTGAACCTGTGGAACATAAAGGCATTAACTGCTATTGGAAACATCCTTGGGCGCTTTCTGAAAGTGGATGAGGTTGGTTTAAAGTCATCAGACAAAAGAATGGCCAGAGTACTAGTTGAAATAGATATCATAGCTGGTCTCATGGACATGTTGGAAGTGGAATGGCGTGGACATGTCATGCTCCAATGCCTAGACTATCAAGGAATTATGTTTTTTTTCACTCTCTGTTGTCGCACACGACACTTGAGAAGAACTTGTTCCGCCATAGACATAGATGGTGATGCTGATGATGCTCAGGAAATCCCTCCCCAAGACGCATACCTAAGCGAAGAGGTTGATGTTGATCAGAAAGGATCCTTTTAGGGAAGTGAAGAAGTACTCATAGTAAATGATTCATGCACATTGACAAGTAAACTACGAACCTTCTGTCCTTCTTTGTACCATAAACTCTCAGCCTGGGAGCGAGAGTTTTTGGAGAAAATGGATTAGAAGACTAGTGGACCTGAGAACCCTCACTCCCCTCAAACTGAACCTGGGACCAAAGGGGTTTCCTCCTATGAGAAAATAAGTGTTTCTTCGCCCCCTCTTACCACTGTTTCTGTCCCCATTAGACAAGAGATATCACCTTCTTTTTCAGGACCGAATTTCCCCTCTGCCCATCGTGCTCCCACATATTCTAGTCATGTTCGAGCAGTGATTCCTGACGACTCAACTTCGAACTTTGAGAGTGCTGAAGGCATTTTCCCGCTACCTATTTTTTGGGGACGCGAACTACACCACCTCCAACCATCACACCAACTAGAAAGCTCCACCAGTGGTAAAGAAAACACAAAAGGGAAATCCGTTGCTTGGTCTAGAGGTCTAGGCATGGAACTCTCCCCTATTAAGACACGCAGTGTACGAAAGAAATCCGGCTAGGTTACTGAAGATGAACAGTCAGTGGAATCCACTCATGATTTAGGGGCACTTAGAGGCATGAAAGCCCTAGTGAGGTCCAAATCATGATTCTTATGACCCTAAATATCAGAGGGGTTAGAGGCGCCCCAAAAATGCACTCTCTGCGAAGAATTTTGAATGTACATAAGCCATACATTTTATTTTTATAGGAGACCTTAGTAAACGAGGAGAAGGCTAGACACTTTTTGACCTCTCTTTGTCCTTCCTGGATGGTTTCGACAGTTAGCTCTGTTGGAAATTTGGGCGGATTACTAGCGGCATGGAATCCAAATGTCTTAGATTTACAGTCACACCTCTGTGCAGGAGGTATTTTGCTGTCGAGCACACATTTACCAAACAATAGCAGGATATCTCACATTAATGCCTATGGACCCTGCTCCGACCGAAGACAATTTTGGGAGACTGTAGATTCTAGAGGCCTATTGGATAGACATGACCCAATTATTGCCGGTGATTTCAACTTCACAACCAGTGTAAAAGAAATCGAGGGAGTAGGAGCACTACCCGATCCACTGGCTGGGTTCTTTAAAAATCTCTTTGATAAAAACAATATGGTGGATGCAGCTCCAGTTGACCTTGTGCCTATGTGGCGTAATGGCAGGAGTGGGCATGACAACATTCAAAAGAGACTTGACAGAGTATATGTTTCAGCTGAGCTCTTGGCCACTTCTTCTTGGTTTCGATCTTGGGTTGTCCATCCATATTTATTGGATCACTCGCCTGTTTTTTTTCAACTTTAAAGAAGTGATATTTCTGTTGCCTCACCTTTTAAATTTAATCCAACATTTTTGTGTGAAGCATCATTCAAGGAACTGGTAAAGACGGAATGGCTCTCGGTCCAGGGCTGTGGTGTTATAGGGGCACAAAGAAGGCTGGCCCAGAAACTACAAAATATCAAGGCCAGATTAAAGGTTTGGTTAGCAAGGAAAAAAAGAGTAGAGAATCAGCCTCTAACTTCTCTCGAGCAACAAATTAATACTATTACAAAGAATAGTTGGGAAGCAACCATTATGTCGGAAGAGGGGTCCCAACTAAAAGCATTGGAAGAGAAACAAAATAAGATACTATCAGAGGAGGAGGCTCGCTAGAGGTTGAAAAGTAGAGCAGTGTGGATCCAATGCGGGGATAAAAACACTAAGTTTTTTCACCATTTTACTAGCTATAGGCGCAATAAATTTTTTATGTAGGAGATAAAAGACGAAAAGAACCACTTGCATCATGAGCAGGAAGCCTTAAAGACTGAAGCAAAAAGATATTTCATCTCTTTCTATAAAGAATTTGCTGAGAATAAAATTGTTGAACAAGTCGAATCCGTAATATTGTTTCCTAGGATGGTCACAAAAGAAGATCTCGAGGTCCTTGAGAAACCTGTTTCAGAAACAAAAATTCTAGAGGTATTAAAAGGTTTTTCAAAGGAAAAAATCTCCGGGCCTGATGGATGGAGTGTGGAGTTTTTTATTCATTTCTTTGACTTGGTCTCAAAAGATCCGATGGAAGTTGTTGAAGAGTCACATATCAAAGGTGAGGTTATCAAGTCATTGAATTCCACCTTCATTGCCTTAATTCCGAAAGTGAATGGCCCGACAAACTTTGGGGAATTTGTATCTGTCCATCGTTGGTTTCGAATAGTGGAAGCTCATAGGTCAAGAGGATCTCAGACTTGGCAAAATCTGTTGAAATCCATACATTTACTTCTTCAGTGGATGGTCTGGAGTCCTGGAGATGGAACTGCCATTGTCATAGGCAAAGACCACATCTTGGAAATGGGGGAGGTGGCATTATTGTCGGAAGAACTGATTGCCACTCTTAACAGTAAAGGTATACACTATATTTTTCAGGCTTAGAAAAACCTAAATGTGGGGATGATCAGCTCGAATTGGCACACCATCGAGGATCTAAATCTTCCAGGGCATCTATGGGAGGAGTGGAACAGCTACCAAAGGGCACTCATTAATAATGGTGTACTCATTCAACATAAATCAGACTCCCTGAAGTGGATCGGTGGAAATAAATTAGGCGTGATCTCAGTCAAGAAAATTTACTTGGAATCATAAAATTTGAGATGGCCTCACATTACAGGTGGCTGGCGCAGAGCGTTTTGGGGCTGGACCACTAAAAATAAAATTATTTATATGGCTTCTAGTTGAGGAAAAAATTCTGTGGGGAAATCTACAATGCAGAGGTCATAGTGGTCCGGGCATTTGTCATCTTTGCAAAAAAAACAAAGAAACTACTCAACATTTATTTATGGATTGTGTTTTCACAGTGGATGTTTGGCTGAAGCTAAAATCGGCCTTAAACTTTCATGGCAGATGGACAAGAAACAACTTTATTGATTGTTTTAAAGGATGGTGTGTAACAAACCCAAAAATGCAGTTTTTAACAGCTTTGACTTGTTGGTTTTTGTAGAAAGAACGGAATCTGACCATCTTTGAAGACAAAAGCCCTTCGCTATGCAAGGTAGTCCATCTAATGCTTATGGCTATAAAAGAACACTCAAAAGAGAATATTACCCCGATGCGTAGAACTAGATTGACTCAGATAAACTTCGGCAACATAGTTGGGTGGTTCGATGGAGCGGCCACATCATCCAGAACAAACAATGGAGCAGGCAGGGTTATTACATATAGCGAAAAGTGTAGCTACAAATGGTATATAAACTGCGGTCCAGGTTCTAACACAAGAGTGGAACTCCTTGGAGCATGGTCGTTGCTTACTTTGACAAGTAGGTTGTCCTTTCAGTCAATACATCTTATAGGCGACTCCAAGATTATTATAGATTGGATGGATGACAAAGGAGGGATTCAAGTCATATCTTTGGATTGATGGAAGGAGTGGGTAAGGGCTTCAATTAATTCCTTCCCAAAAATATCTTTCGACCATGTTTTAAGAGAAGGAAATCGAGAAGCGGACAGCCTCTCAAAGATGGCACTACAAAAATTGCCAAGGAAGCTGACTTACTATCATTGCATTGAGAAGCACGAAGGGCCTTGACTCTCTTTAAACCTCTACTAGTTATTTTTTCAGCCCATTCTTCGTTGTGTGTAGCATCTCTATTCTCTTGTCGAAAAAAGATGAGAAATCTGCCTTTTTTATGGATTCACAGTTTTATATATTCTCAGTGTTAGCTCATAGTTTTCGACTAGTCTCTGGGAAGATCTTATCTATTTTTTTATTTATTGTGGACACACTCATAATCAGAGGAGGAAAGAGAGAACAATAGACGATTGATAATGCTGTGTATTTTATGACTTATACAGTCCTGTATTGAATTTTCTGACATATGTAAAATTTTATATTACTATTAATATAAAGTGCAATTTTTTTGGAAAAACAAACTACCTCCTATGATTAAAATTTTTGTTTAAAGTGCCTTTCATGATGTCATGGATACAATTTTTGTTTAAAGTGCCTTTGATGATGTCATGGATGACATAATTAAACATTGCATCAAGATCAATGGATTTCTTCTCCATAAAAGTGTAAAGCAAACTCAGATTCAAAAGCCACTGCACATATGATAGCAGTGGTTGGGATAGTTTTATCATTTTAGTAATCTGGTAAAACAGTTTACCAAATCTACAAGCGATCAAAATGTAATGTAATGCAAAATATTTTTTAACCCTTTTCAACGCTCATATATATCACAAGGGATGTTTGAACACTATGTAAATGAGCATTAACGTAGACATATGTGCCTACATAACTTTGTTGAACGCAGGGATTCAATTTTATCTCATCAAATTTTGGTATGACCATAAACCCTCTATAAACAATCAAAAACTCCAAGTTAATACCCAATTTGCATGATAGTTCGTAGTCTATTTATATTTGCATGTGGAATAAAACAAGTGTCCTTATACATTTCTCAATGATCTTTTACAATTCTCTGACATTATCTTATCACGGTGACATGTCTTTTCATGATGGTGACAAGACTTTTGTGAATTTTATTTCATAGTCACTTTCATTGGTGTTAAAGGAAGGTAGCTTGATAGTTGCTTCCAGGCCTGGAATTTCAAATTTACTTTACCTGTCAAGTGCAAATTTGATGACATGTGTTTGTTTTTCATACCTGCCATTTTACGTTTTATGTAGATTTATAAGTGTCAATTTTTTATAAAATTTGCATCCCATGAGGGAGAGGGGTTGGCATTTACTATACACGACAGTCCAGGGCGCCGCCGCTGCCTCTCTGTAGGATTGCGTTTAATATAAAAGTCTAAGCAGAGAGTCGGAGTGGAGGGGTGACAGAATTAGTCAGTTGCCAATGCCACCATATATATCTATCNTTTTTTTGAAAACTTTATATTTAAAATATAAATATATTCCAAATGACTAAATTACAATAAATCTTTTAAAAATGTAAAAAGAACAAAAACAAAACATATATTAATAAGCAACAATGGAAAAATGGTTAATCATCAACCTAAAAAGTATTAAATATGTACAGGCTGTTTTTGTTTTTAAAATAAATCATTATAAATATATGTATAACACAATCCACATCCATCCAACGTTTTTTCTTCTCTGTTCTCTGTACAAGGAAAAAAAAAGGTTAGAACAGAGAGAAGAGAAGTCATAGTGATTACAACTTTGTTGATAAGAATATTTATACATTTTAGTTTTGATTTATATTTTTTAATTTTAATCTACATCTTTATGTTTTCGTTTTCGTTAATGTACATTAATGTTGAATGTTTTCGTTTTCGTTAATGTACATTAATGTTGAAGTTGTAGAGCTTTTATTAACATGTTAAAAAAACAACGCATGGCAAACTACGTTATTCGAAACTGCTATTAAGAATAATTGCTTTGTTATTCAATTCATACAAATTATGTTCAGAATTTCAGGAATGTGCATGCAATGCTAATCGTTTAACTCTATGATGTGCAGTTACATGGCGCCTATTGTGTTTTGTACACTGTTGGGGTTCTTGTGGGTTGCTCGTAAAGTTAATGCACACGGTGCTTGGAAGAATGCACATGCAACCTTCTACACTGAGGGTACGTTCACTCATACAGAAATACAGAAATACGCCCTCTCTAAATGAAAGAGGACGATGAATATATTTCTTTAAATTATTTGATAAGAACTAAATTACTCCGTCCCTGAAAACGTTTCAGGCGGTAGCTGTGGAT
>JZKD02S2127279.1:8899-28373 GCA_000966675.3 Picea glauca
GAGACCATTGGTAATTTTTGAAAAATTGGGTCCTAGCTCTTTTTGTCTGCATAATTTGGAGGGACAACCAGACACTTTCCCAGTGAATGGCCAGGCTCTCAAGAGATATTTCGCTTGATGATTTCTGATCCACCCTCTTGTAAATATTTTTAATTCTCTTTTTTTCTTTTTTATTTTAGTTCTTTTCATTTTGCTTGATTTTGATTTGTTTTCTAAAAATGATTATGTCTGAATCACCATTCATTTGTTGAAGGGAATCAAAACTCTTATTCATTAGTGAAAGTTGGTAACTTTTCAAGCACCTGAACATTAAATGCTAAACTCAGATCAACAGAGGGAAGTTTTTGTGCAATCAGTGTTTCTAGTTTCTCATTAAAATCAAAGGAAGATGTGATTATCCTTAACAAACTTCTAACGTCGTCCCTGTTTTAATGAGGACAACTCAATTGTTCTTTCCCATCCTAGAGATGGTTTCTTAATAGAAACCTAATTGTCCAAATCATGATAAAATTCATTAGAACAGAAAAATGATTCTTAACTGATCAATATTTTCATTACCAAATTATGAAATCTTCAGTATCACCCCACTCTCTTGAATATCATGAAGTTCTGGAAATTATAAACAAATTCTAGAGAGTTGGAAGTACTATAATGTGTGGGAATTGTATGTAAACCCGTCGAGACACTAAACATGTCTACTAGCAGTGCGTAAATGCACACATGATACCAAGGCAACTTCATTGGGGTACTAAACAAGCCTACTGGTAGCGAAGCAATACCAGGTTTAAGAAGATCCTCAAGTATGTATTTTAATTTGATCAAAGTTGAAGATGTTTTTATCATGAATGATGAATCTTGGATAGGATAGAGGTACTAGAGTGGGTTAAATGATATCCATGTCGAGGCTATGGATGCATGCTAGTAGCAGTGGCCCTGTCAATGGTATTGAAGTCATCTGTATAAACATCGCTACACTTGTGAACTAAACAAGATACCAAATTACAACTTTTGGACAGAAATGCATCCAATGCTATGACTACGTTATTTTATGAGTTATTATCAGAACGCTTGAGATGCCATTAACTATTTCTAAAAATTTATTTCGTCTGTACCCCTAACATAAATTTTCTAGTGATGCAGAGATAACTAGTTCACCCAACGTGTTACCATTGTTGGCAACCACCAATTCTTTCAAATTTATCATGATTAAAATTCACCATAAAGAGATAAAATCTTTTTGTAGTTGCCTACTCCTTACTTTTAAAATGATTTTGTCTTGTCTTCAAGGCAATTGATTGGGATAACTTATTTTATGAGTTTTTCGTTTAGATTTCTTTTGTTTTGTTTGAATTTCATGACTGCAAGCATGAAATTCAAGCAAAAACTCGGTTTGGATAATCATTCTGCACTCTGTATTTTTTTTCTTTTCTTTTACCAAAGAGATTACACTTTAAGGGAACCTATATGTTGCTAAGTTTAAAGTTTCATAAGCTCATTGATTAATTGTCTTCCATATTTTTTATGTATTATGGGATTGTCTATGGTTGATTATATGGTTTGATTGTTTGATATCCATAATCACACTGCAACTTTCGATTAACAATTGATATATGGTCTTTTCTCTATCAGTCATATCACCTTCATGTCATTTGGTACATGTCCGATGTACCCGCAAATACACCTCATCATGTTGTCCCGTCCATGAATGACCCTCATTCATTATTCAAATTGGCATTTAATAGTGTTTGGGGTTTAATCGCACCTATCTCAAATTGGGGACACTTGGGAAAGATTCTTGAGTCAGAACAATTTTTCCCAACCTGAGAGCAAAGTGGACTCACCTTTAAATGTAAATCCTAATCCTGATAACCCCGTGACTAAGAGTCAAGGTTTCGATTCACATGATGATTGTTGACTTAAGGAACCAAATTTTGTTTCTTTGCAAACCCACATGGGTAAAAAACCACGATGTATGTTTACACCCATAAAATCATTAGAAGAGGTAGTGGATTTTTTAAAAGATAAGGTTTCTTCTAATCCCATTAATGAACTGAATCAGGGTTTAGTGAAAAACCTATTGCTAAGAAAGTTCGTAAGCGAAAGAAACATGATAACTCGGATTTGAGTTTTATGAACAAGCAGGGCTGATTTTAAGTATGGAAATTTATTTTAAAATGTAGAAACCTTGGCGAATATTACTAATACTTCATATGCCAACTATAAATTATTCGCGATATTTTTGTAAAAATATTTAAATTTCTAAGGATTTTATATAGTTTTTATTAAATTTAGGCTATTTTTAAGGTAAAATAATTTTATCCTATAGAATTTGGGTGAATCATTTTTAAAATAGAAAATCTCATTTTTGGAAAAACCATGGAAAATTAGCCCATAAGCGAGATTTAGCCCCTAAAATCATGCCCGTGAACAAGAGATCTGGCTGATTGATTTCTAGGAGTCTGAGAAATCGAAAGCATGATCATTTGAGCTCGATATCAATGATCGAGGTCAATGATCACTTCTCCGACGATGGGATCAATGATTTCCTTGCATTAGAAGATCCGAATAACCAGTGTCTCGGGAACAAAACTACTGGTCAAGTTGTGCAATATGAGTTTGTCTCTAGACTACCTCCATTTATGAAAAGCCAAGAGGGATTTGATGGCATTTGCCATGACTTGAAACAAACCACAGGTAGAGCCAAAGCATCTATTGCTGAGTACGCTCAACCTCAGCCTTCTATAACTATGGTAAATTGTGATAATTTCTTGGACTGGATAGAATGTTATTACAGGGACATATCATATTTACAGGCTTAATTAAAACATCTAGTTGCTTCCAGTTCTCAGCTTGAATGAGAAAATCAAAAGTTGAAGGCATGCGCAGATCGGGCAAGCAAAAGGCCCAAGAGATCCAGTAATATAATTAAACAAAATGCAACCAACTTCTATTACATCATTAATTCAGAACTATCCGACCCTTCACTGTCTAATTTCCAAAATGGTAAAAGTTGTTTTTGATTTTATTTTATGTTTTTATGAAAGTCGAATAGTAAGATTTAGTTTTGATTTTATTTGTTAATATAAGACTAGCTACAAAATCTCACAATTCTATAGCGAGTCTATTTCTAAATGTTAGTTGGCATTATTTTCTGAACATCAATTTCGTTTTTTTATCTACATGAAAATGATAATTATGGTGCTATTTACTTGGAGAAACCATCTTAGATCATGCATTGTATAGTTAAGTAGTTTTTTTATTTTTATAAAAAAATGTTATTATGTAATAAAATTTGATAAACCAACTCCTACAGGAATGGTTTCATGTTGTACTATTTTTGGAAAACAATCTAATTTTTGGGGATTGCACTCTATTTTGCATGATAAGAGTTTGTTAATCCAAAACTAGTTTAAATAGTGATCACTATTAGTGGTGAAAACAACTTTTGTTGGGATGCAATATGGACATGTGATTATGAGAACTAATATGGAGAAGTTATTCACCATTGGCTTTAGACTTGTGTGATGCTTGTTCCATTTTGTTCTGTTATTGCCTCGGTCTTATGAGATATTATTATGTTTGATGCATCTTTAGCCTTTGTCATCATATGGTGTTTCATAACGTTAAGTATTTAAGATGTTGTCTATAATTTGTTATTCCATTTTATATATGTGATCAATCTTCCATTTGATTATTGTTGATTTATTCTAGATATTAAAATGATGGATCATATTAATACTTTGAATTGAGTTTCCTCTCTTTCTAAGTGTTGATTATTATAAGATCACCATATTTTACAGTTATCATTGTGTTTCTATATTCTCACTCTGATACATCGAACATATCTTGGAATTTATTCATGCGAGTATTAACATTGTTCTGTCACAGGTTTCCCTCATATGAAGGACAATTAGGAGATCAAATTACACAGGAAGATAAACCTAGTTTAATCGATTACTTACATATTAGTTTGCTTGTTATTTAGTTAAATTATTTATTGTTGAAATAACGATAGCATGAATTAGCTTTGACTGTTTATGTATTGTTATTTCAATTATGTTTTTGTAGTATCCATTAGTTTTAGACATTTAAACATTCAAAAAGAAAATAGAAAATGTACGTGATTTTTTTATCTCTTTCATAAAAACTTTTAAGAACATTCATTTTGCAAGATGTCAAGTAAATCTTGCAAGTTGTATATAGATTGTTTATAATTATATGCACATATTCATGTTTCTATTTGAACTCTTGTAATTAGTAAACTTATATTCTTAGTATCATAGCTTTTAGATTAGTTTCATTTATTTTATTATTTTTAGGACTTTAGTTGGCCAACGGATCCATTAAACTCGTCGGGTCATTTCATTCCAAATTCCTTGGGTTATTTAGACAACCCCGATCCGGATTTGACCTTCCAGTTGATGGTGTGTCACATATTCCCATCAACAAGACGTTAGTTTTTCAGACATGCCAAGAAAGAGTGTTAGTAGAAGTTTATTTAATGAGTCAATATTTATCTTTCTCGAGCTCTATTATGAAGATGAGAATCATTCAAACTTTATTGTCTTATTAATTGTTTGAGTGAGTTTTACTTCTACAAGAAGTTTTCATCCTCATCTATATAAGTATGAGTTTGTAGGTAGTCAATACACACATAATAGAGAGAACATAGTCAATAGTTAGCAGCAACAACAACTGTGAGGAGTTGAAGAAGTCTGAGATCTCAAGATCTGATTTTGTAAAGGTTTTGCAGAAGCTGTTGAGAAGTTGTTGGAGACGAAGCTTGACATAGTATTGTATTATGTATTAGTGCACAGTGCCTGAGTTCTTAATATATATCAAGTATTCTTGTTGTGGACATATTCATGAGTATTTATGATTTCTAGTGTGTTTATGATTTTATCTATTAAATATTAGCACAATGTGAATTGGTTCATTAAGTTTTATTATCATAGCACTTAGTAAATTGTGTAGTTTGTGAATTATGCGATAAGCCTTAAGATTGCATTATCGAAGCTTTGTAGCATGCATTATTTGAAATTTTACTATGCATAACATGTATGTGCACTATATATCTGAGATCTAGTATCAGAGAAGGTTCTATCAGAGTAGTTTGATCAGAGTAAGTTTCAAGAGCAACAGGTCTGTTGAAAAGTAAAAAAATATGGCTTCTACTTCAAATATGAAACCTATGACTTTTATAGGAAGAAACTATGAGTTATGGTCCTTGACCATGAAGGAATTATTTCGAGGTCAATATGTATGGGAGATAGTCGAGAATATCTATATGGAACCAGAACATCAGGAAGCTTAAACTTCCCTCACACAAGCTGAGAAGGATGCATTTTAACATCAAAGGAAGAAAGATGGAAATGCTATGTTTTACATACACCAAGCCATGCATGAGAACATACTCCCAATATTTTCATCATCAAAGCAAGCCAAGGAAGCATGGGACATATTACAAACTTATTATCAAGGTATTGACAAAGTCAAGACTTCAAAATTACAAATTCTTAGAAGATATTGTTAAATCTTTTCAATGAAAGACTCAAATTCAATAGATTCATTTTACACTCATGTGTTTTGGGATGATAAATCATATTAATTCTGATGGATAAACCATAGAGGATAGAAAGGTTGTTGAGAAGGTACTTAGGATTCTTCCTCCTAAATTCGATTCCCTTGTTGTGACTCTGGAAGAGACCAAATACCTCAGTCAGTTTAGCCTAGATGAATTGCAATATTCCCTCATTAATCATGAACATAGGTTAAATAAGTCAAATATGTCATTAGAGAATTAATTTTCTGCATTGTCATATATAATTCATGGAAGATGAAGGGGAAGAGAAAACTCTAGAGGAAGAGGAAGGAGTTATGCTAAACGTAGTATAATTCTTGTAAATACTGGTGGAAGAGGTCAAAATACAAATAATAGTCAGTTAAGTAATCAGAAATTTGATAAATCAAAGATTCAGTGCCATTACTATAAAAAGTATGGAAATTATGCATATGAGTGCAGAAAGAGAAAGTATAATCAGAACAAGAAAGGTCAAGGTCAGCCAAACAACACAAATAATCCCTCCAATCTTATGTTTATGGAACGCACTGAAACAATGACTATAGTCTCACCAGTTGAATTCAATGTTTCTCAAGAAAGTCCATGTGACATATGATATCTAGATTCAGGCTGGAGTAATCACATGACATGAAACTTAGAGTTGTTTTCTAGTTTGGATAAGTCAATCCAAACTAAATTTACACCTGGAACATATATTCAAGTCACTGTCTTAGGAAAATGAAGTATTAACATTTTAAATAAAGAAGGAGAACAAAAGGTGATGCTTGATGTATATTTTGTTTCTCGTTTAATGAATAATTTTATGAGCACAAGAAAGTTGTTACAGAAAGGATACATGATCTACATGGAAGATAATCAATGTGTGATTATGGACATATATCCAAGAAATCATCTTATTGCAATAATTTAGATGACAAGTAACAAAATGTTTCCACTGACATTGAAGCTAGATAAGAAGAAATATACAATGCAAGTTGTCTATGACACAAAATATGCGCATTCAGACACTGCATTCAAAGAAGAAAGAAAAGAAGCAAGTGTGCATATTTCTAATGAAGGAAAAGATAGTGCACACATTATTAAGGAAAAAGGATACAGTAACACAGGGATGAAGGAAACAATCCAATATGAAGTGCATGATCATTCCTGGCTATGGAATTTCTGATTTGGACACTTGAAACTTGGAGGTATGAAGTTGCTACACAAATAATATGGTGAAATTTTTTCCAGTGATTGAAAAACCAGAAAGAATATGTGAAGGCTGCATTTTTGGAAAGCAACATAGAGTGTCATTTCCAGTTGACAAGCCATATAGAGAAAAATATCCATTATAAATTATACATTCAGATATTTGTGGACCAATGCAAACACCATCTATAGGTGGAAGCACCTATTTTATGACATTCATTATTGATTTATTAATAAAGACATGTATTTATTTCCTAAAATACAAATATGATGCATTGGGTTGTTTCCAATAGTTTAAATCACTTGTGGAGATGCAAAGTGGTTATTACATCAAGGTTCCAATAATTGATAGAGGAGGTGAATATGTTTCAAAAGAGTTTCATAAATTTCGTAAAGTTCATGGAATTTACAAACAATTTACCAAGCGATATACACCACAACAGAATGGTGTCACAGAAAGAAAGAATCACACCATCATGGATATGGCGTGCAGTATGTTGGCAACCAAACATTTTTCAAATGAATATTGGGATGATGCAATAGCAACTGCAATATACATCATGAACAAATGTCTAACAAAGAGTGTGAGAAACAAAGTTCCTCAAGAAGCATGAACATGTATGAAGAATAATGTGGTGCACTTAAAATATTTTGGTTGTGTCACATACACGCATGTTCCATATGAGATGCAAAAGAAGATAGATAAAAAAGGAAATAAATGTATATTTGTTATATACTCTAAAGATACAAAATAATACAAACTATATGATCCTATTGCAAGGAAAGTCATAATCAGTCGCAATATTCAATTTGTGGAGAATGAAGCATGGGAGGGAAACATAGAAAGGAAAGTCATATTTATTGATGTTATTGTGCATGATCACACAGAGGATGAAGTGGTTCAAACACCATGTACAAGTTAATGCGTAGTTCCTTCTACACTTGGAACTGCAACACAAATCCCATCTCAAACTACTCAAGTGAGATCTGCAGGTGCACACTCTACACCTAGAGCGAAACAAACTCCAAAACGGATTCCAAGTAGTTATACATCTCCAGATCCTACATTATCAAGTATTCTACCAAGGAAAACAAGAAGTTTGTGCGACATCTATAATGTTGACACACCATATTCATTTTTCAGTTTTTGTTCTATTTTCACAAATAGATGATCCATTAAATTTTTAAGAAGTTGTCAACGGTGATGTATGGGAACAAGCCATGGATGAAGAGATTAAATGAATAGAGACTAATCATACATGAAAATTGGTAGATGTACATGAAGATAAGGATTTGATAAGTGTCAAGTGGATTTATAAGATGAAGAAAGATGCATATGGAAATGTGAAAAAGCACAAGGAAAGATTAGTTGCAAGAGGTTTTACACAACAAACTGAAATTGATTTCATTGAAACATTTGTGCCAGTTGTGCACATGGACACAGTCAAATTTTTTTTATCCATTGTTGTGAAGAACAAATGGTCTAGTTACCAAATGGATGTAAATTCAACATTTTAGAATCAACATTTAGAGGAAGAAGTATATGTGGAGCAACCATAAGGCTATTAGATTCCAGAATAAGAAAACAAAGTGTACAGATTGAAGAAGGCACTGTATGGATTAAAGAAAGATCCCAGAGCTTGGTGCAGTCACATAGATTCCTATCTCACTGAGAATGGATTTCAGAGAAGTGATTGTGAGCCAACATTATACATCAAATTAAGTTAGCAAGATAATATGTTAATTTGTTTCTTATATGTAGATGATTTTATTTTGATAGGTGATTTTGGCATAGAAGAATTTAAGTCAGTCATGAAGGATGAATTTGAAATGATTGATTTAGGGCTTATGAGATATTTTTTGGGTATTTAATTTCACCAGTGCAAAGTTGGTATATTTATTTCACAATCTTAGTATGTGTGTGAAATTTTGAAAGGATTCAACATGATAAATTCCAAAGCAGCCCCAACGGTGAACACATGTTGTTAGCAGTGAGAGTCACCCTCATATTTCTAGAGGATAAGTCCAATACCCATCAAATAGGTTTGTAGATGTAGATTTATGATAGAATGTCAAATGGACAAAACTCAACATATCAATGTTCCAACATAGAAATTCTAGGCCAAAATGCATAAACAAATGAGGTTTTGGCTAACTTCAGTTAGTGATTGAAAGATAAGTGTGGGTATATGGAAGAATTAATGAGAATGATGAATAAGTATACTATAACCATCAGGCCTTACTAGCAGATAGGTGAAGAATAATATCATACAAAATAACTTCTTGATCTAAACCTTAAAACACCGATAACAATTACAACAACATCATAATCAAACATACATTAAAATACAACTATAACATCTCGATTTGAATCATTCAATAATGAGAAACCAGAATAATAAAGAAGTAATATAATGAAAGGAATTTGACTTCTATTAATCAAAATGTCACATATCTCATACATAAAACCATAGTATGTCTCTGTCTTATCAAAACATTACAACAGGGAATCTATGCTCAACCATTCGAACCCAAAAATGTCATTCTCATTCTGTATATATTCTAAACAATAAGTAACAACATGAAGTGTGAGATGGATCCTGTAACCTAGGATGCTCCCACTGGAAAATGAAAATCTAACATATGTACAAGTGGAGACAATAGATTGCTAGAAACATGGAAAATGTTGGAAACAACTCTAACACTGAAAGATTTGCTGAGTGAACTACTCCTTGAGAGCATATTCATCATTTCCATGTCTCCACTAGCTTCAATTGATCTCCAATCATTTATGATAATATCTATCTACCAACTAGTGACCTTTGATTCCCTCAAAATACATCAAACCTGGAATGGGAAGCGAATCCAGAAATGTTGATTGTATTAGCCAGTTTGTAGCAGATTTCGTAGCGCCCGCCTGTGTAAATTGTTCTACAATAGATTTCGTAGCGAACTTCCTTTTCTGTTTGACTAGGTGATTTCACATCACATTCTGTAGTGCGCCTGCAACTTTTTCTATGTATAACATTTCGTAGCACATTCTGTAGCGCCCCTACAATCTTTGTCTATGTAGGTCATTTCGCAGCGCCAGGCGCTACGAAATGTCCTGTAACTTTCTATGTAATGCAATTTGAGCCCAAAAAACTCAAAACTCTTAGCATAAGGTGTATAATCCTATAGATTCCTCCAATAGATATTATCATGACACTTCCCACAAAATTTCAAAATGAAAAGATGGTCATCATAAAAAATGGGTGTCTTTTGGCCATTCCACTTCATCTCCTTAATCTGGCACTTCTCCTAGTTGCAGCTTGAGCTAGCACATTAATATTTCTCTGGGATAAATCGTATTTGAATCGTTGCAACGCGTCCTTAACATTTATGTTCTAAGACTACCATTTTTTGTTCTACCTATACAAATTTCTAAGCTACTTATGAAGGGGCATAAATATTCTTTTTGTGAATCTGGCTTTGTCAATGGTTTCCATGTACATATCCATCAGATCCTTTAGTTTCTTCCTCTCAGCCTTGTCCCTTCAAGTGGACAATTTCCTTTCTAGCATCTCTGATTTTTCTGATCATCCTCTTGAAGGTGGGGTTATCAGGGGAGTAGTGATGTCTATGATTTCAACATGCTTCTCAACATTCTCACCTTTACCCTTATATTTTTTCTTGACATGAGATTTTGTTATGGCTTCTTGTTCAACAATTTCTTTCTGGGATGATGACCTGGTGAAGGGCCTCCTAGCTCTAGTCTCAACTGCTACAGTAGGTGAGGGAAAGTGTAACTTTCTCCCCATTTTGGTTGTGGTTTTAGCTGAGGTAACTTCTTCTAGTTCTGGTGTAGGATGAGGTGAAAGTTCACTTTGTGGAGAGTGATGGGCTCCCGCTTCTTCTTCTTCAACTTATTTATTAGCCTCCTTATCTTTGGCAATGTGTTTTCCCTTTCTCTTTTTGCTTGTTTATCTGTGGGAAACACTATCGCTTGGCAAAGGGATCTGCATCTTAGATTGAGGAGTAGGGGCTATGTTATCCCTGATTTCATGGGATAACTAGGAGATCATGTCTCGAGGCCCACATGTCCTAGACATGGAGTACTTAGAGCAGCATTGACATGAGCATGGCCCTGGAGGGCCCATCTTTCTTCTCCTTCATCATAATTGTCTTATCAGCAACAACAACATCCATCACCTTAGGCTTGGACTTGTATCAGAGAAGACTTTTGCTCCATGAGGTAATTGGTCTAGGTATCATGGTATGTGTCATTTTTTATCATTATAACTTTCATATATATGCATCAAATCCCTTTTATTTCTGACGACTGCTTGGATATTACATTAACCCACTTGACCATGGTTGGGGGGACTGATAAGGTGTCCTATCAAGCTTGTACCCATAGGTTTTGGTTTGCCACCGTGGGTATTTCTGAAAATCCATCATCTTCTCCCATCATATCATCACTTTTACATCTTATCTCCCACTCATATGTCCCATTCCCCTAGTTCAGGCATTAGGATGATATATTTGTGGGGTTGCACCTTATCTCGTGGGAAGAAGGGGCTAAAGGCCCGGAAGGTAAAAGCAACTGGTAAAAGATAAAAACCATACAAAAAAAAACTGAAACCTATAGATGCCTTGCCCAGGGATCCTCAAGAAGGCAATAAAAAGATTCTCAACAAGAAATAAGAGGGACCCGAAGAAAAATAACAAAACAAGACCTAGCTAAGAGGATAGGGGGTCTCATCATGAGCCAAGCTATTATGTTCACGGGTACCTAACAATATGACATTGCCATTATCTCGTTACCATGCCAGGGCAGTGACCTTTGGTTGCATGGCCAAGGGAAATGGGGTTTCATCATGAGCCAGCCTTATCATCTCTGTGAAAGTGCTTGTCAGCTCTAGTCACCATGCCAAGGCAATGTCCTCTAGTTAGACCTTGAAATAAAAGAAATAATAAAGGCAATAAAGGGATTGGAAAGAATTTCATCCATGACGGGTACAACTCGCCTTCTACAAAGGCACCCATAGGTAATATCGTACATGCCTGTCTTTCTCTCTACCTGTATGTCTGGACTTCCCTTAACCACATCACCTCATTTTACATGGCTTGGATGATACCCTCTGGAGACTTTACTTTTCTTATGGATGTTGGCCCAGTAGGGTATTTTGTCTTTTTCTTCGGCTTTGTATTGTAGGTCATTGTAATATCTTTGAGCTATTGAATGATATATCAGGGTTTTTATGCATGTATTTGATAACATTAATGATGAAACGTGATTGACATTGCTATGATCCCTGTGACTAATGAGCCCATGGAGGGAGAAGTTTTTGATGTGCAAGGCCATGCCCGATGGATAGGTACCAGTTGGACTGGTACACATGGGGAGATAATTAGTTCAGACCTCCATGGGGATGAAGAGCCCATCATATGGTTGCTGGGACCCCATCAGGGGTAGAGACAGGACAATGATTGGTTGAGATCTTACACATGAGAAGAAGAAGTACGTTCCATCTAGGACACTTTGGTTGAGCCCATCCCAGGGGGGTTGACCCTTTTCAAATGGATCATTTCCCTTTGATGACCAGGACGTCACCCAGGAGGCCTTGACATCACCTTGAGTGTGTGGCAGTTTGACAGGATGACTGGCATGTGTGGCAGCTTGGAGGAGCCTAGGAAGGGCTAACGTTTGACTTCTGGATGCTAGACTAGCCCCAAAAGGGCCCAACGTCTCCCTCTGGAGGGCTTGACATCTCATATTTTGCTCATCTAGGGTTTTAGAAAACAATTTAATGTAAAAACAGTATGATATTGGTTTGTATCCTTGTCGGCTATTTTTATGACCTAATTTTAATTAGAGGTCATGATACACTATATATTGAGGATTTTTTCCCTCATTTTGATAACAACACAGCTCACTCTCTTGTGAGGTCTGATTTTTGCACCCTACTTGGGTATTTGGTCTTTTAAAGTGAGGTGCACTTGTTGATGGAATAATTTTCTTGGCATGTTTGGCATTTCTCTTGAAGGAAGGTTTACAACTAGGGTTTGCATATGCTTTTCATCATGATATGTAAGTTCTTTTCTTGCAAAACTTCTTAATTGAATGGTTGTAGGTTTATATTCTTGCATTTACTTATAAATTTGCTGATTTTAAAACCCTAGGTGACAAGCACACAAGTAGGTCCTTGTTTCATGTCCCCTTAGAGAGAAATATTCATCCATTGAAGAAGGAAGAAAGAGCCTAGCCTTTTCTACACTCTTTTCACTTTTTCCCTTTATGCTAGCTGTAATTTTTAAAGGTTAAGAAGGAGGTGACGTCCCAGGCCTAGGTTATCTACACATAGGGCCATCCATCTTCTAGGGTTTGGTGATAGAGCCTTGCCATTGCAACACTCTCCCTTACCTCATCCTCTTGTTTTAACTCATCTTTTATGCTATCTGTTTTTCCAAGTTTGACCTAAAGAAGGAGGAAAGAGCACGAGGCCTTGCTTAAGCAACACCGGAGTGAGCCTCTTTCCCCTAGGGTTGTAATTCTAGGGCCCTGCCATTGAAGCACTCTAGAACTCTTCCCTCTTTTCTTTAGCCTATTATTCCTTCAACCTTGCATCCTCTCCTTAATTGAATCCATCTACCCTTAGGCACTGATCTTAGACACAGAACGTTGAAGTGGTAGTGCTCCAACAACCTCTCAAAACTTTTAAATTTGAAACCCTAACTAACTAGCTAACCCTAACTAGGCTAATGTCACACTTGGTTATTCCATATTGACGCAACATATTTGATGATAAGCAATTAGATGATGGTTGAAAGCATTTATTGAGTAAAATATTGGTTATATACATTGTTGATTACATCATATCAATAGTTATTGATGAATTGATACTTTTCCATTACTATATTGACAAAACATTGATCTCATTAATATCTGTTGTTTCACATTGCTTATATATTGATGTCAGATAGTTACATGAAGTAATAACACACTGAATTATAGCCTGCATATATTATTTTCTATTGTCTTGTTCTGGGCAGGTGTTCTCATTTGGGCATACACTTCTTTATTGGCTGATTAGCTGGACTATCTGACCTTGGTGGTAACCTGTGAGGAGGAAATTCTACTTTGACCTTTCTACTTTAGCCTCTTAAAAACCCCAGGTTACCGGGGACCTCTCCCCTGGGTTAACCTCCCTAAATAGAAAGAGCCTCCCCATTGAGGTGACATTAGATGGGGAAGGTTCTTGTTACGCCAGTTTGGCCTATATCCTTTAGCCATTTGACCTAGCTACAAACTGTGCGATAACATGCTACATTTAGTTGCATATTTTTATAAGAAATGAATTTCTCCCAAGCTATGTTTATTTTCTTCAATTCCTCCATTACAAGCATCCTAATCAGCTTTGAGTGGAAAACATTGGTGTCCAAAGCCTCGGACTTGGCTTGGACCCTATCATCCATTTTTCCCATACTCCTAAATAGATAGAAAGGGATGTTCATTAAGTCATTTCCTGTGAAGTGGAGAAAAATCCTAATGTGATATTGGTAGATCATATTGAATCTTCCCTCACAGGTAAAAAATATCTAGATCAATTTCAACATCTTGTCAAACCCCTCAACCAAGTGGCTCCTAGGAACTCGGTTAGATAGGTTATCTCCCTGATGTTCTGGTTTGAGGAGCTCTTTAGAAAAGGCTACATTAAGAGTCATAGATTTGAACCACCTTTCACTAGTGTTGGGTATCTCAATGGCTACTACAATGGTGGCCTCAGATACTTACAGTTCAAGGGTTCCCTCCTTGGTTTTAGTGCCATCAAAGTTTAAATCAAACTCCCTGGATACCTCATGGTGTCCCCTTGGGCCAAGGAGGCCACCTAGAGGAACGCCCACCTAGGGCGCACAAGTCAATTACCTAGGCACAACACGTCTTCACCTTTTGATGAGTAATTAAATATATGTAAAATAAATGGTTCCCTTGGTATATAAGGTGAACCGAGACTAAAATAAAACATTCTTACCTTTTCTTCTAAAGATATGTGTCTTGGTTGTTTTCTTTTCTGAGTTTGCATTTTACATTCACAACAATTTCATTTTTATGGTTTTTAAAGATTAACCAGTGTGCCTTCCTTCATGGATTCCTCCTGGTGACTCCATTTTCCATGCTTCCACCTCTCAGGGAAATCTTATCTCATTAGGTAGCCACTCTCTTGGGGAGAAAATCACTTCCTTCAAGTTTTCTGAGGGAAAAGGAAGGGCACACCAACTGGGGTTTGCACCCATGTTGGTTTCTTCTTTGTGGGAATGAAGTGAGTGTGCCCTCTTCTATGGATGCACTGGGCTTCTCCCACTAATACCTGAAGGTCACTCTGAGATCACCAAAACCTCTTGGCTACTCTCGAGTCACCCTGGTCTGGATCCCCATTCACTTGGTCACCCAAACTAATGGTGTGCCCCTGTTCAGATTTGTGCCCCTGAGGAGAGTTTCTGGTCAGAAGTCAAGCTATGGCTTGCGTGGTCACCTTATCCTATAGATCACCTTCTTGGGAAGATCAATTGGTATTAGAGCCTCAATATCCATGGAAAATCTTCTGATCTTGAAGATTGAGCCAAATTGTTTTTAGGGTTTTCATGAGATTATCCAGAGTTTGCCCATTCTAGGGTTTCCATTTTATGCAAGAAGATCCACAGATATCATAAGCCCAAAGGGCACCCACATATCCATTTCCACAGAGAGGAGCTCCACAGATATAAAACAATACATATCTCTCCCTCTAGACCAGTTCAAGCTCCGTTGCCTCAGGGTTTTGATTCCTCTTTTCTCAAAACAGAGTCCTCTATTCAACATTGCAACCTAGGGGCACCTTTTCTCTTCAAATGGCCTCACAATGCCTCCATGCAAATATCCTTTAGTAGTCGACTCAAATTCCAACACATCAAATCCCGTCCAAGATCTTGCCTCTATCCTCAATGAGCTGCTCAAAATGCAACAACAAAACAATCCAGATCCATTCTGGTTGGACACTCGAATCCAACTACCTAAGTTTGTTGGGAAAACGAATGGTGAAATGGTGGATTCTTAGATCCGTAGCCTATCCACCTATTTCAATACATGTCCAGGCCTTACCAAGGAAAGAAAACTCTAGATTGCCGCCTTACAATTAGAAGGATTGGCACAAACTTGGTGGGATACAGAGAAAGAGAAGACCACATTTGTGATAGAGATTAGGGATGCTCCAGAATCCTCTACTTCGCAACCCATCAAAACCTAGGCTCGACTTTCCAAATCTTTGATAAACTGCTTCTACCCACCTGGGTATGTGCAATCCTTATGGATCAAATGGCACCAACTTCGACAACTCCCTTCACAAGGAGTGCAAGGCTACATAGAATTCTTCTGCAAGATGCGCCTCTTACTTCACTTTATAGATCTGGAAGAGGTACTCATATTAAAATTTGTGGTTGGTTTATTAATTTAATTTTGTCGAGAAGTAGAGCTGCTTGAAAATCCAACTTTAGCTAAAAGATTTCAGAGATCTTTGGCTATAGAAAGGACAGTCACTCCTAGAGGTTATATGCCTCAGTCCCACCATTACACCAACCCTCCCCCCGCCTCTCAAATATCCAAATACCATCCCTCAAC
Organism: Picea glauca; assembly: GCA_000966675.3. Taxonomy (NCBI): domain Eukaryota; kingdom Viridiplantae; phylum Streptophyta; class Pinopsida; order Pinales; family Pinaceae; genus Picea; species Picea glauca. The sequence goes on from JZKD02S2127279.1 coordinate 25,306, forward strand.
CCTCTTGCCACCTCCTCAAACTCAAAACGCCACACCCAATACAACGACAAGGACACCCTGGTGCTCATTCCACAAAACTAGTTCACACAATTCATCAGATTGTCGAATCCTCCAAAATCTAAAAACCAACAAAACTCTAGTCACTGAGCTCATTGCTCCTTCCCAAGTAGAAGATACAGAAGAATTTCCTCTGGACAATCCCACATAAGTAGTTCCCTCATTAATTCTAATGACCTAGGAAGATTCGAACGCATCCACCCAACCCCTCTTCACCCATAACTACTAAATCAAAGATGCCTTGGCTTTATTGATTATGGACAATGGAAGCCAGAAAAATTTGGTGTCTGAAGCCCTTGCCAATCACCTTAATCTTTTCACCACTCCTCATACACAACCCTATCAACTCTTATGGGTCCAAAAGGATGGCCCTTGCCTCTTAGCTTCCAAGCGTTGTCTAGTCACTTTCGCCATAGGTGAATTCAAAGATACTGTCCTCTGTGATGTCTCCGCCTTGGATTGTGTGGATTTTCTGCTCAGTATCCCATACCAAACCCAAAGAAATGCTATCTATCTATTCAAATCCCACCAGTACAAAATTACCAAAGAAGGCCACACTTATATATTAACTGCATCAAAATCCAAACCCCCTTCTACCAAAGAACAAATCCCACATGTACACTTAAACCAATGTATCTCTCTCTGTTTGGTGCACCCAATAACACCAAACAATACAACACACCCTGTTACTGAAACTATGAATCCCCTACTCCATGAGTTTTCAGAGGTATTTCAACCTTCGGAGGGACTTCCTCCTTGTCGCCACATTGACCATTCCATTCATCTCATCCTCAGATCTGCCTTACCTAACACCCCTACTTTCCAGTTGACCCCAAAATAAACAGAGGAAATGGAAAGACAATTGATCGAACTCATTAACTCTTGCCACATCCAACCTTCATCTTCTCCCTGTGCTTATGTCGCCTTTGTCATCCCTAAATGAGATACCTTAGAAATGCGCCTTGTCACTAATTACCCATCCTTGAACAAAGCCACAATAAAAAATCGTTACCCCCTTCCCCGGATTGAGGAACTACTCGAAACCCTCCAAACAACTAAGTGGTTTACTAAATTGGATTTGACAGCTGGCTACCATCAAGTCTGAATGAACCCAGATGATGTTTGGAAAACAATGTTCAATACCAAATTTGGTCTTTTTGAGTGGAAAGTCATGCCTTTCGGTCTCACCAACGCCCCAACCACTTTCATGAGGCTCATCAATGACATCTTCAAAGAAAATTTGGGTCGTTTTTTGCTCATCTACTTAGATGGCATTCTCATCTTCAGTTAGACATGGGACACTCACGTGCAACATGTTTGACAAATTATCCAAATTCTCCAAGAACACAAGTTGTAAGTCAAAGAGAAGAAATCATATTTTGGTCAGACTTCAATCCCCTATCTCGTCTTTGTGGTAAGCTCAGAGGGTATTTAACTAGATCCAACTTGCATCCAAGCATTGAAACAATGGCCTCTACCTTCTTCAGCTAAGGAGTTGAAAATATTTTTGGGTGGAATCAATTTCTATCGTAAGTTCATTGCCTCTTTTTCAAATCTTGCTTGACCTTTGCATCAACTCTCAAATACTTCTTCTACATTCATATGGACCAAAGAAGAAACTACTCACTTTGCTCAGCTCAAAGATGCCCTCTGCTCATACCCTGTTTCACATCTTCCAGACCTCTCCCAACCCTTAAAGATTGAGTCTGACACCTCACAATATGCTATTGGTGTCGTACTTAAACAGGGAGGACACCCCATTGGTTACCACTCTGAAACCTTGTCTAAGGAAAAGAAAAATTATAGTACCTATGACAAGGAATTTTATAGTCTGGTGCAAGCAATCAAACAATGGAAGAATTATTTGTTTGGTAAAGAAACCATTCTGCACACCGACCACCACCCTTTGATTTTCATCAACTCTCAATCAAAGATTCAGGAACGAAGGCACCTTAAATGGGCCTCCTACATTCAACAATTTCACTTAGTCATTAGATACAAGAAAGGCACTTGTAATAAAATGGATGATTTTCTAAGTCGACCTCCCACTCCAGTTCTTTCCATTCTAGAAGTACATTGTGCTACTTATGAAACATGGAAATATCAATATGCTACTGACACCGACTTTTGAGAGATTTGGGAAGATTTGCAAACCCCCCAGTGATCAATCAGACCCCCTTCCTAGACTACACTATTTGTTGGTTGTGGAGCCTGATTATCTTCCTGATTCAGAGGTCCTTACTTTCATCCATTTTTATACCCCATGAAGTATTTACACCCAAGAAGTATGTACACTCTTCCATGCGGGGGAGTGTAGAGGAGGGGTACCCCCTCTGCGGGGTCCGGGGGGGCTATCCCCCCGGTTGGGGGGTCTGGGGGCAAGTGGGCCCCTAGCGAGGGTTCGGGGGCGAAGCCACCGAAAGAACAATTGCCTTGTAAATGTATATTGTAATTTCATTGTAAATTTGGACCATTCATTATAAGGTCGCAGATCTAATGGTAGAGATTATGTTAGGGTTTTTTTCCCTAGAAGGCAACCCTATTTTATGGGGGAAATGTATTGCGGCTATGGTTGATGGCGAATATTGTATTCTGAGAGAGGAGACTGTGAGAGAAATAAGAGGAAGTTACAATGGGTTTTGCTGTAGGTTGTATCCCTTCATTTGCTGGATAATAATAAAGGAAGGACCTAGAAATTTCTCTGGTGGATGTAGCCCACACTAGGTGAACCACATAAATCCGTGTCTCTCTTGTATTGTGTATCTTATGTGTTTTGTTTCCGCATTTGTTTTGTTTTATTGCTCCGTAGTCCCGTTTTTCTAACAACTGGTATCAGAGTGAAAGGTAACTCGCAGGAACAGAGGGTTCTTGGTTTGAGTGGGAGCAATGTTGGAAGATGGAAAGTTTAGGATCAAGAAATTTAACGGCCAAAACTACCAGTTATGGAAGATGCAGATGGAAGATTATTTATATCAGAAGGATCTATTCCTACCATTGGGTGGAGTAGCAAA
>JZKD02S2127290.1:0-44804 GCA_000966675.3 Picea glauca
TGATGCAGGTAATATAGACCTTTAAGAAGAATCAATTGATTGAAAATTTGAAGAAATGTGAATTCTGAAAGGAATTTTGATTTATATTGGATGAATGATTGGTAGAGGAGAGCTAAGCATGGATCCATGCAAATTGTAGCCATCAACCAAGGGCATATTCCCATCATATTGAAAGAGGTCAAAAGTTTCATTGGAGTCACTCGATACTTGAGGAAGTTCATTGAAAACTTTTGAGTAGTAGCAACACTATTACATGCCATGAATTCCACGTAAAAGAGATTCCATTAGGGTAAGTCACAACAATGAACATTCAAATACCTGAAGAGGAATATCAACAATGATCTGGTCCTATCCATGCCCAATTTATAGTGTTCATTTAAACTAGAAAGATATACTAGTGGATATGTATTAGGAGCAGTGCTTATGCAAGGAGGAATACCGATATGATACCTTTTAGAGTTGTTTCATGGAGTTGTACTTGAATACCCCATGAATGATAAAGATTTCTTTGTAATTATACAAGTAGTGAAGAAGTGAAATAATTACCTTGTTGGAAAAGAGACCATGATACACACTAATCACCAACCCTTTAAGTGCATGCAAAGTCATAACAAGATGTAGCAAGTGATGCATTGAAAGTGGTTGAGATTCATGCAACAAATCCACTTATTGATCAAATATAAGAAATGAGATACAAACAAACTAGTTAACATGCTTTCATGACCCCCATTGAAGAATATTGCAGTAGTTGGAGTGATGATGGAGTTTGATCCCTTCAATCATGAACTGTTGAGTAAATACTACGAGGAAGATGAATATTTTAGAGTATAGAAGCAATTGAAGGAGAAACCAAGCAATACCATGAAAGAAGATGAATATCACCTCTAAGATAGGTTTCTATACAAGTTGGAAAAGCTTTTTACACCACAGGTTAGAAGGATTCAGTTGATGATGGAAGCTCACACTTCCAGAATTGTTGGACATTTTGGCATAACAAAGACAGTGGAAAATTTGCATATGTATATGTACTAGATAAATATGTAGGAGAAAGTGGTAATATTTGTTAGATGTTATGTTCTTTGCAACAAAAGCAAGAAAAATAACAAAAAGCTTGGGTTGTATATGCCACTACCAATACCAATCATGCCTTGGGAGAGCATCTCCATGGACTTTGTTGGATGTTTGATTATGTCTTGGGGAGGACATAGTTACATTTTTTTCATGGTAGAGTGCTTCAATAGGATGTTTTTGCTCATTCTATGCAAGAATATGATCTCTAGATGAGAATTGATTGAGTTATTCTTCAATCATGTTTGGGTACATTTTGGATTTCCAAGCTCCATCATATTTGATCAAGATAGTAGATTTTTGGGTAGGTTTTGGAAAACACTTTGAGAGAGAATGGATACTAAGTTGAGGTATTCCACTACATTTCATCCCCACATCTATGGATAATGAAATTTGTCAACTGAATGTTGGTGTAGTTGTTGAGAGCATGGTGGGAGAGTATTGTAGTAGGTAGAACACTATAAAATGAGCCATTGATGATCGATTGGGAGGTGTTCAAGGACATTATAAAAGCTCAGTTATACCTAATTGGGTATGAGAAGAACCAATAGATTACATGGCACTACTTCAAGCAAAGGTAAGGGAAATTAGTTCAAGAGTTTACTAAATATTTAAGGAAGATAGATATACATTTGAGCATCTCTCAAAAGTACAAATATGAATAATAACATGTCAATACTATGGTCTCTCCAAATATATTTGAAAACAAATTCCAAATATGTTGATCAAGTATTTGGGTGCATTACTTCGTTAAATGATTTGAAGGTTGTCTATATGAAAGTGTTTAGGGACCCATGGTTGTTAAGGAAATCGGATTTAACATTTAACCTTTTGTTTTGATCCATGGTTAGAATGTAAATAACATATATTTCTTGGATTCTCCGAGTGTGTTTCCATTTGTTAAGACCTCAACACCTCCCCAAGTTTTCTAAAGTTGAGGACCTACCCTTTTATTATTGAGAACTGATAAATTTACCTACAGTCTTACTTTGAACACATTTTTATCTATGAACTGCCTTTTTCACTTTGCATGATCTCATGAGATAGTTTCACTTTATTTCTTTTCAATCAATTTCTCTTTCACTTTTCATCTATTAAATTTCAACTTAATTTTTTGGAGATTTTTGGTCAAGTATAAGCTATCTTTTGGATCTTTTTTTACCCTTCAACAAAGTTGTTTGAAGGTTTCATTTTCTTGGTTTCTATGATACTATTAGATGTGTTTCAAATTTTGATATTTTTCTTCCTTATGATGTGTTATTCGAATCCTTTATCAAAGTGATATTTCCTCCCTCCTCGAGAATCTTGTGGAGTCCTCTTGATAAATGATTTCTAGATACGATACTAGCATAGCATTTTCTAGTTTTAACTTTTATGGATTCTTTGATCATATTAATAAGCTATGGATTTGTTTTGATGATCCCAATGTTTTGCGGAGTGTTTCCATGATTTCATTTTCTTTTATTCCAAGATAATATTGTGGGGTCTTAAACGGTCAATTTTGATTATGTTTCAATACCATTGAAATTTGGACAAGGTTTTATTTTATGTTTAGCCCCACAACTAACAAAAGGATTGCACAAGTTAATTTCATTCTCTCCTTTGTGGTTATCAAAATTTATCCTATGATGATATATATTAATTCTTTGGTATTGTGGAAGACTCTCTCTTATATGTTTCTTCACTTAGTTTCGAAACTATCAAAGCTTGTTTTTAGTTGATACTTCTTACTCCACCCACTGCTATTGGAGTTTGTCCTAACATTAATCTTTTCCATTGCTATGATCCTTTCAAAGGGAAGAGAAACATGCATTTTTAAGGCTCCTTCATTGGTCCACATATTTTCAAATGGTTGATGTTTATTGTGATATTAATGGCACCGATTATTCATTCCTCCTAATTTGAAAAAGAAAATTGTGCCAAATATTCAAATGAGTTGAAATATTTGTGGCATGTTTAGATTTATTGATACTTGGGTGATCATTTTAATTCAAAGAAATCCCCCATACTTAGCATGATTTTAATTCAAACAAGTTGGATAGAGCTAACTAACTTTTTTGAGTGCTTTTTCGATTGCGATCGTTAGTTACCTACACTATTGATCTCCTAAATTCTTTGCTACATTCACCTGGTGAGTTATATTCATTTCTTGTTTGAATTATGAATTTCCTACATGCATCTGTTTTGAATTGTTTATTTATGATTTAATAGTTAAATTAGGAGATCAATAGAGAATGTCAAGTCATCATTATTGATTTTGTCTCTTCAATACTTCCAATTTCCAATTTCTAGAATGTAGCTATTTGGTTTACAATGTAGTTACTAAATTCTTTTTGTAGAGTTCCCTTGCTCTTGATATTTTGGTTTTGTCTTGAATTTCCAATATGATCTCAATCCCTAATTAGAGTTTGGGAGACTTGTGTTTTATCCTATTGATTTTGAATTGTTAGTTCTTCAACTTTTTATCTAAATTCATTTGAAATTAGGGCATGTTTCAATTTTGAGATATGTAAATAAAAACATATTCCTTCCCTAATTTTGGTTTAACTCTTAGCACATGAATAAAATAAGGAGAAATTTAAAGTCTGTTTGCATAATTATTGATCTATCATTCTAAGACTATAATTTTAGTATATTATGTTTTGGAAATTATTTTTTCCAAAATCATCTATATGCCTCCAAAAATGAAGACTCCAAAATCCTAGAAGAAAGAAAAAGAGACAATGGGGGAAAGGAAATCAACTATGTGTATGTTTTAATCCTTTACAATATAGCAATGAACACATATATTCTTTATAAAACAGAAAGAAAACAATAGAATTTATACATAGTACTCAGAAATTTACCTTGAAAACCCTTAAATAGGAAAACCAACAAATGTTTAGAGCCACACCTCTTACTCTCATTGTATTAACTGCACCATTTACAATACAGCATATATGATTCCATAGCATCAAAATCCATAAATTTTCAACCCAAATTAGATTCCTTAATTAGAAATATATCACAGTGGGTCAAAAAAACGTTGGCCAATAAACCACCCAAAAATGGACGAAAAACAACCCCAATTTGTTTTGGAGGCTCCAACATCCCCTGTGACCTCCCTGACGCAATGTACAGTGTGTGGGGATAATCGTGCAAATAATATAGAACATAAGCAACATTCTTCCACTTGTTGTTTTCTTTGCATATAGGGGCCCCGAGGATTATATGATCAACAATTCAGGGAAACAATGCCCATTGCTCCTCTACACCAAGAGAACTATCATTGCTTACATATTTTGTCAATGAATCTACAATATTGTTCAAAGTGTCTACCTTCACCATTAAAACCTTCTTCTCTTCAACCATGTCTCTCACAAAGTGATATTGAACATCAATGTGCTTTTTCTTATAATGATAAATAAGGTTGTTTGCCAGAAATATTGCACTCTGGCTATCACAATCTAACCTTACATATTGTTGTAAAAACCTAATACCTGGACACAATCTTTGTAACCATACAAATTCCTTATTTGCATGAGTGGATACAATGTATCCAACTTCTATAGTTGAGAGTGAAACTATAGAATATCTCTGGGTCATCCAACTAATTTCTCTTCCCAACATGTTAAACACAAAACCACTTGGAGATGTTTTGCAATCCATATCTCCAACCCAGTCTACATAAAAAAATCCATGCATGTACAACACTTTGTCTGCACCACATCTTCTTTGGTATAAATTTCACAACCTGTAGTGCCATGCAAATACTTGAAAACACTCTTTACATTTGTCCAACGTTCCTTCCTTGGTTTTGACTTATACCTTCTCAAAACACCCACCGAATGTGCAATGTTCGATCTAGTATAAACCATTGCATACATCAAACTACTAATAACACTAGCATAAGGAACACAAGACATGTCATGTTCCTCTTCTTTTGTCATGGGACACTGATATGCATATAACTTTACACCTATAGGAATAGGGACCTTGACCAATTTACATTCCTGCATATTAAACCTCTGCAATATTGTCTCAATGTATTTCCTCTGATTCAACTAGATTTTCCCATTTTCCCGACATCTTTTAATTTCCATGCCCAAAATCAATTTTGCAGCACAAAGATCTTTCTAGGAAATTTAGAAGACAATTGATTTTTTTCCTCCTTTATGATCTCCTTGTTGTTTCCAATCAACAACATATCATGAACATATAGAACCACATAAATAAAATTATCACCAACTAATTTGAAATACACACAATGATAATCTTTTCTCCTTGTGAAACCAAGTCCCAAAATATAAGTTTCAAACTTTTGATACCACATCCTTGGAGATTTATTTAACCCATACAAGGACTTTTTCAGCTTGCAAACTAGCTCTTTCTTTCCCTTCACTACAAAACCTTCAGGTTGTTTCATGTAGATTTCTTCTTCAAGATCCCCATGTAGGAATGTGATATTTATGTCTATATGTTCTACTTCAAGATCAAAATCAACAACAACAGAAAAACTAAATCTAATAGAAGTCAATTTAGCAATAGGAGAAAAAATGTCACCAAAATCAATTCCCTCTACCTAGGAATATCCCCTTACTACTAGGTGAGATTTATACTTCTCCACTTTACCATCTACATTCAACTTCTTCTTGAACATCCATTTGATACCAATGGGATTTCTTCTAGCTGGAAACTCAACTAGATCCCAAGCCTCATTCTTATCCAAGGCCTCCATTTCTTCAACCATGGACTTCTTCCAAATTTTACCATCCTTTGAATCCACTGTCTCCTTAATAGTTATGGGATCATCATTAATGATAGATACAATAACTAGAGAAAAAATTAGGTGGAGTATACCTTTTTGGTTTCCTTATTTCCTGAATCAATCTCCTCAATACTAGAGTATGAGGTTCTTCTTCTTATTATTATTATTCATGTTCTTGTGTTGGGTCATATTATTCACCCTCCAACTCAAACTCTATTGTTTGTGGTTATTTTTCCTTTGGTAGGACTTCTTATTTTGGAACATATGTAACCTCTCTAAAGACAACATCCCGACCATAAACAATCTTCTTAGTTATTAAGTTCCAAAGTTTATAGCTTTTTATACCATCATTATAACCAATAAAGTTACATTTTTTTTATCTTTATTATCAATATTACTCCTATTTTCCTTTGTAACATGTACATAAGAATCACAACCAAAAAATCTAATATGTTCAAGAGATGGTTTTTTACCAATCCTTGCCTCATGCAAAGTTTTTTTCACCAACACTGATGAGGGTGATCTGTTTACTAGGTAACATGCAATACCCATTGCCTTTTCTTAGAATTCCTATCCTAACCCAACATCATTGAGCATGCTCCTTGATTTTTCCATCAACGTCCTATTCATCCTTTCTACAACCCCTTTCTATCGAGGTGTATATGGAATAGTCTTATACCTTTCTTTATGGAACTTCTTACATAAGTCCTCAAAATTCATCCCTATACAAATATCCACCATTACCTATCCTCAACACCTTTATTTTCTTCTTTGTCTGATTCTCCACAAGAGCCTTAAACTCTTTAAATTTACCAAAGACCTCATATTTCTTTAGGATGAAATAAATCAATGTATTCATTGAGAAATCATCAATGAATGAAACATAGTACACATATTTACCTAGTGAAGGAATAGGCACATGTCCAAACACATCATTGAGTAATAAATCCAAGATTCTCTTTGCTCTTGTAGCACCAAATGTGAATCTTACTTGATTCTATTTACAATATATGCAATGTTCACAGAAATCAAAATCTAGTGTGAAACTAGACATACCTTTAACCATACCTTTACAGTGTAGTGCTCAAAGGCCCTTCTCTCCACTATGTCCTAGTCTTTGATGCCATAACATTGTATTTTATCTATAGACAATAGGGTTCTTGTCTTATTCATTTCCACCCTTAGAAATAATAGAAATATTACACTCATTACTGATAGTGCTTCTCAACAAATTCTATACAGTTCCATTCCAAACTCTCTTCATCAACACCATTGTTCCTCAAACTATTTTGCAAGTTTATTTTTCAAACATAGTATGTACATCAACATCACTCATATTAATTACATATATCAAGTTTCTAGCTAGCTCTAGAATGTACAAGACCCCATGGAGTTTTCTAATCCTTCCATCCTTGAGCAACAACTTGACTTTTCCTCGTCTTGTGATTCTGATTGTTGATTCATTGATGCAGGGGCATTGAGAGCATGGTTATGGGTAAGCCAAAAATCCATGACGAAGATGATGATAATGATGATGCAAGGAGAGTAATAGGTACATGTATGCAGACTCGTGATTGAAGAATGGTTTATGAACCATGTACGAGAAATAACTTCCTAGAGAACCGACAGATACAACGACTAACGACCCATGTATTCCGGTGGATGGTTAATTTTTTATACGGACTTCAAGAATGATTAAGTTTGCATGTACAATAGGAAGAAGATTGAGGATGACAAAGGAACAAGACCAAATATTTCAAAAAATAGAGAGTAGAGAAGCCAAAGAAAATGAAGATGAGACTAGTTCAAAGGACCAAGTGAAAAGAGGAATGAGATCACAAGAATTTGTTAAGGGATGAGTATGATATAATTGTGATCATGAATAATTAATAAATTATATGATGCTTTGTATTGAGGTAGACTAATTCTAGAAATTGTACATGAAGTGAGAGATGAGGAGAAATGAGTGATGATAGGGATATGAATATTTGTTGAGAGATTCATGGAGATTTGTTGAGATATTTAAGGAGATATTGTGGAGAGAGTTGTGGAGATGGTTTGAACCAACCATATAATTATGTAATAGTTGTTATGGTCACCTATTGTTATAAAATGAATCGTTTGTACAAGAAAAGGTAACAACATCAACATCAACCTGGGAATAATTTTATAATAAAATTTCTCCTTCGGGGGTTTGGGGCACATATCTTGCTTTGCATAATATGCATATAAATTTGTGTACAGTTGCAGTTGGTGGCAACATCATTTGGTATCAGAGCGGAACCCATGTTGTGTTGATAAAAATCGATCTACTAAAATTAACTTGACCGAGATGAATTAAAGTATTTGTTGATCTCCTTGAGGATGTGAAGAGTCAACTGCCGTGTGAGTGGAGTCACTCATGATATAGGATGCACTGTGATAAGAGTATGCCATAAATATTTTGTGTGTTTAGGTGGAGCTGTCATTCATAAAATAAAAAAGGGCATCATTTCTATTGCGTGGAAGTGGGCAATCGCTATTTACTCAAAAGGAAAATCTATCATTTGTTGAGAAGAGTGTCACCAGGTAGAAGGTTGAGGTATCTTCCAATTAAAGGAGCCAAATCCGACATTGTTTTGAGATGTCGTTTCTCATTGCGAACCACCAATTATCGAATATATATTATAGTAAATTCATCATCTCAGTTATCATCGTGCACATGAAGAGGATTGAGTTGAATCACTAATAGAAGGGATGCAATTAACCTTTGTAGTAGCTACTGTCAGAAATCAACACCATCGTGCTAGAGGGAGACGCCATAAAAAAGGGAAATGACCTGTTATAAATGTCAGGTGAAGGCCACAAGTAAAGCCACCACCACAAAATACATAACTTTCAGGTTATAATATGTATCCATCATCAAAGGATGTAACTGTGCACCCTCATCTCAATGAGAAGAGCCACCATACATAAAGGAAAGACACCAATAAAAGAATTCAACTGCATATCAAAGGATCCAATAGAAAGGTCATTGATTTGAAGCCATGTCTGCTACCATCACAAAATTCAATATGTGAAGTAGTGTATCAATAAATTTTAGTGCAATAAAAATTTCTTGGGATTTTAAAGAGAGAGATTTTACTATTGGCATTATAGCAGCAGAGTGGGTGCCATTTGAGACCGTGAGGCCAATTTCACACGGGTTGGAAGGCAAGGGAGGGTGTCACCCAACTGAGGTAGTTGTTGGATCGACAACGTGGAACAAAATATTAAGTGATTATGATGAAGGTGAGAGAATGTAATAAGTTGGGGAACAATGATCCACACACAACGCAAATCCATTAGAAAGATAGTTTTTTAAATTCACAAGAAACATTTGAAAAGTGAATTTTTATTTAAACAAACAATGTGGAACATATTGAGTGCTAAGATATGGGTAATGTAAATTTCCTTTTTCTCTTTTCATGAGAGTTTCTTATTGTAATGAGGTATAATTCAAATACAAGTCAAGTACATAGCAAAAAAGAGTCATGTCAAGAGATGAAAATTAAGAGTTGTTGAGATAAGGAGTTAAAGTCATTGTAAAAGTGTCAGGAGTTCAAATCAAATTTGAAGGAAATTGGAGTTAAGAAAATATTAGAGTCATGGAGAAGTCATTAATGTGAAAGGGTGCATGATCGGTGTTAGCTGATATGCAAATCTTAAATTTATGGTCAAGTCGTGTCATTGTTGTGTCAATTAAGTTTTCCAAGCCAAGGTCATAGGTTTCATGTTAGATGGGATGTCACTCCAACAAGAAACATATTTTGTATGTATGTTATTGAAAAAGATTGCAGGTGTAAAGAAAGGTGAAAGAAGATGTAGAATCCATGAGAAAAGAGGAAATGACATTGAAAGATGAAGCAGGTAAAGAAGAAAGAAAGACAATGAAGAAAGCAAAGGAATGAGGTAGCATAAGCAAGAATTAAGGAAGTAAAGCAAGGTAGAGAATAAATATTGTGTGTTCAAATTGAGATGCATATGCAATGAATCCATGAAAATGACATCCCTAAGGAATTTTCATTAAATAATGTATTGATGATGGTATTGGTATTAGATTTGTATAAATGATAATTTTGACTAAGTTGAAATGAAATTGTATGTACATGATGTAAGATTGATAAGGCATGTATTCCCCATAATTTGTTAACTTTGTGGTACTCTAAAAAACACTTTGTAATGGTTTTTGATTATCTGAAACTACTAATGTAATGAAAGCCATCAGAGAAAATTTTCTCAACCGTGGGAAAAACCGACGATTTGAGGCAGTCCACACCTGGAAAAAATGTCGATATGAGGCATTCAGAGAAATTGCAAGTCATGAAAAAGGGAATTTCTTAGGAGCATTATTACTGTTGAGGAAGAGATGGAGTAACAAAAAATGTGAAACAAAGGTTTGTGAGAGACAGGGAACACATGGACATGAGTCCATGAAAAAAAATTTGTTCCTTGGGAGTCTGATGTAGGAGCATCGAGAGCATGGTTATGGGTAATCCAAAAACCCAGGATGAAGATGATGATAATGATTATGTGGGGGGAGTAATAGGTACATGTGTGTAGACTCATGATTGAAGAATGGTTGATGAACCATGTATGAGAAAGAGTTTCCAAGAGAATCGATAGATACAACGACCGACGACCCATCTATTCCAGTGGATGGTTACTTTTTTATATGGACTTCAACAATGTTTAAGTTTGTAGGTACAATAAGAATAATATTAAGGACAAAGAAGGAAGAACAACAAATATCACATAAGACAACGAGCAGAGAAGACAAAGAAAATGAATATGAGACTAGTTCAAAGGACCAAGTGAAAAGAGGAATGAGAACATAATGTTTGTTAAGGGAGGAGTATGATATAATTGTGATCACAAATAAATAATAAATTATATGATGCTTTGTAATGAGGTAGACTAATTCTAGAAAGTTGACGTGAGAGTGAGAGACGAGGAGAAATGAGATATGATAGGGATATGAAGATTCATTGAGAGATTCATGGAGATGTGTTGAGAGATTTAAGGAGATATTATGGAGAGAGTTGTAGATATGGTTTGAACCAACGATATAATTATGTAATAGTTTTTATGGTAACCTATTTTTATAAAAGAGACCATTTGTACAAGAGAAGGCAACAACAACAACAACCTGGGAATGGTTTTATAATAAAATTCCCCCTTCGGGGGTTTGGGGCACATATATCCTGATGTCCTTGCTTTGCATATTATAGATCTAGGTTTGTGTGTAGTTTTAGTTGGTGGCTACTTCACTCTTCCCTTAGGAAAATGTCACCTCCATTATACTTTGTCATATTCACAAAACCACTCAGTGTGGGGAGTCATATGAACGAAGCACCTAGATTGACCAACCATACATCATGATCTAAATCTGTGCTTGAATAAGCCAAGTACACACCCACTCCTACCTCTGAGGAGGTATTCCCTTCCAAGGAAGGAACATCATCATATCTCTTCCCTCTCTAAACACTTTCAGATCTACAATTCTTCTTGTAATGCCCCATTTTACCACATTTCCAACATTTTCTTAAGGATTCCCCTAGAGATTTAGGTCTACCACTAGAATTAGATCTCCCACATGAGAAGTTATGTTTATTTGTATCCTACGAATGTTCTTTTATGGATAATGCATCCATGCTCTGACTATCCATGGTTTTCCTCCTCATTTCTTCTGATAACAAGGATGAAACTACATCATCAAACTTTAATGTGGTTGCATTAACCCCAATAACTATAACCATATTTTACCATGAATTTAGAAAATAACACAATAATCTAATGCACTTATCTTCATTAAAAAATTTAATCTCGACATACAAGAACTGTCTTAACATACTATTGAAGATATTTAGATACTTTGTTATCGAGTCTCCATAATTCATCCTTAGGAGGTATAACTTATTCCATAGGAAAAGTTTGTTTACCAAAGATTTAGATCGATACAAAGCCACTAACTTATCTCATAACACCTTGGTTGTAGCTTCTCATGAGACATTCAATAACACTAAATCTGAAAGACACAACTAGATTGTGTTCTTTTCCTTCCTATCCAACTTGATCTAGTATTATGTTGACATATCCATAGGTGAATTACCAAGATCCATAGTGTCCACTATTATTTGTCTACCAAAATATCATCCATCTTCAACTTCCAAATCTCAAAGCTTTTCCAATTAAATTTCTCGATCTCAATTTTTTAGAACTACTTAGCATTCTCTTCCACCACAAGAATCACCATTGTAGAGGTCCCATTGAAACCATGTTTATCAAAGACCCAAGATAATCGATCCCTTAGCAACAAAGGAATCCCCTTGAAGCCAATAACTTGGATATGATACCAAATGTATGTTTTAAACCTTTACAATATAACAATGCACACATAGATTCTTTACAAAATAGAAAGAAAACAATAACATTCACACATAGTACTCATAAATTTACCTTGGAAACCCTTAACCGAGAAAACTGACAAATGTTTAGAGTTTCACATTTAACTCGAATTGTGTTAAATTAACCATTTACAAAAAAATATATATGATTTTGTGGAATCCAAATCCCTAATATGTCAACTTGTATTAGATTCCTTAACCAGAATTATATTACAATGGGCAGAAAAACCATTGGGAAAAAAATCGCTCAAAAACAAACCAAAAACAACCTAGTGCAATGTACAGTGTGTGGGGGTGATTGTGCAAAGAATATAACACATACCCAACACTATGTAGGAAGAAACTATATATCCTAGAATACCTATTTATCGAAACACTAAGTCATCCAGGGTTGGCCAATTTCCTAGATTGGTCAAAACTGTTTCAAACTTTCAAGGATGAAAGATACCCTCCTTTTCCTATTTTGGTTGATCTAACATAGATGAAGAAGAGGATTATGAATTTTACCCAAACATTAGGAAATCCATCTTGCACGTTGAAACTAAAAGTATTTTTGTGTTACCCTACACATAAGTAATTTGCTAGATCATAGAACATGTTAAATTGTAAGAGAGAATGGTTGAAATGAAAGAGAACGATGTATATCCTCATTTCATCCCAGTGAAATCCAACCATAATATAAATTTGTTGAATGTGAATTCCATATGGCCATTCGATGGGTATCCAGATCTAAGAAGGATTGTAACAAAGTCTTAGAAAAATGGTGGATTGAAGGAAAATAGTCCAAGTCAAGAGGCACAAGTATTTATCCATATACCAACTTGAGGGAACCATACATATATGTTGTAGATTTCATTAGTATACTGTATGGAGAGAAAAACTCTCAACATTTTAAAGTCTCTTGGATACCATTGTTGCATGTAGTTGTGAAGAAAGTATTAGTGTTTAACTAGAAAAATAGTTTGCCTCATAATTTGATGAAGGCTTTATCGAAGTTCAATTTATCTAAACTTGACTCTCCTCATAAATTTTACATGTCATCTTATCTCATGGATGTCACATGTGTGAGTAATGAATTCAAAGGTATGGGTTGGTGTTGGACTCTTTGAAAATCACATGTGTAGGTTTATTGTCAGATTCTATGGAAGCATAAATACATTAGAAATTTTACTCAAATTTGTGACCATTTCCCTTCTCTTATATGAAATCATATTTTGTAAAGAAGCACCCAGATTAATTGATAAAGTCATGGTTGTGTTGAGTGAGATAGGATATTGGCATGTGGATGAAAATTCAACATATATCAAGATATATGGGGCAACCAATCCACCTCATTTGCTATCAAAGTGTGTCCCTGATAAGTCAGTGATAATAGAGATCACTTATCAAACCATTCTTCATGGTTTTAATGTGCCATTGAGTAAGAATCACGAGAATTTTTTTCCTACATGCCCTCTTTACACTGGAATCTATGGCCTCAAAAATTCTAAATTTGTTGAGATGGAAGGAAACATTATACGTTGAATACAACTTCGGAGAAGGTAGGTTTAGGAGAAATTATCCTAAGTTATTGGTTGTAAATCATGCCAAGGAAATTGTGTACACATGGCCTTATACATGAATATTGTGAATAAGAGAGGGACCTAGTGAGGGAAAAATATTTTAAAGAAGTTTTTCACAGGATATCCTTTCTCTTGAAAGAATATGAGGAAAGCTACAAGAAATAATAGAGAGTAGTGCAAGAATAGGAATTTATTGAACAAAGGATGGAAGAGGAGAAGAAGTTAGTTTAATAGACATAATAGAGGAAGAAGGCTGATGCAATTTCCAAATTTGAATGGATTAAGAGGAAACAATAAGAATTCCTAGAGAGAATACTGATAGTATTAAGAGTTGTATCAATTGAGCATGTGTATACTCCTCAAAGTTTCAAAGGGTAAATACTTCTAGATTTTTCACTAGTGGAGACTTTCCTACACCCACTCTTATGGATGTAGTAGATCTTGATAACTTCACTTTTGATAGGATGATCAAACAGATTGTGAGACAATTTGACAAGAGAAGGAAAATTTATGTTGATAAAGAGTTTGTTTTGATTTATGAAGCTATTGTTTTAAATGGTGAAGAACATGGATTACAAGCCCTAACATATGTAGGGTTAACATTCATTGATGTAACTGCATATGCAATTGGATCCATATTCAAGCAAATGAAACAATAACAAGAGAAAATTGCTAAGTTAGAAAAAGTAGTGAATTATTATTGAACATATCATTGTGATCCCACTAATTTCCTTAATTATTCTTTCAAAATTTACAATACAAGGAAAACACCTTCTATCAAAGGTTTTTCATGTTACAAAATTTGGAAAAAAAATCAAAAAAAATCAAAAAATCCTCCGCTACAACCTCCTCTATTGGTTGCAGAGGTTTTAACAAATTTTCCATATAACTAAAAAATTTGGGCAGGAAAAGGTTGTAGCGAAGATTTTTTCGGTGCTTTCATTGTCAAAATGCACATGTGTGCCCTTACATAAAACACCCCAGTGTGTACCTAAAACTAAAATGCACTGACACACCCTTATAATAAATTCCCTAGTACATACATAAAGATAAAAAATGAACTGGTGTGCCATTACATAAAATGAAAATGCACTATCACACCATTACATAAAATACACTAGTGCACACATAAAACAAAAATGTGTTGGTGCGCCATTACATAAACTTCCCTGATGTGTACATAAAATGAAAAGGCACCAATGCATTTATAGTCATTATGCCCCAGATTCTCATTTTGTTGTATGCAACATCTATGCCCTTATAAGTTTTATGCATCGATTCTACATTGTTTGCATATGCAACACTGAGCATTTCTAAGTTTATTAGTGCATCAATGCGCTTTTATTTTATGTTTGTCCCGGTGCTTGTATAATTCATATGTATTGGTGCCTGTATTACCTTGTGCATCAAAAGGTATTGAAATTTTGAATATTCGATGTGAGATGTCGACGCCATTCTTTGTTTTGAAGCACTAATGTTTTTATTACATTTAAAGAACATGTGATTTTATTACATTTAAAGCACCAATGCATTTATGTTATTTAAAGCACCAATGTTGTTATTATATTTAAAGAAACACTGTGTATTTATCACATGCCCATCATAAAATTCTAAAACGATATATATTATCGCATGTTATATGCACCAATGCTTTAGTATAATTAATATGCATCGATGCTTCAATATGCTTACTATGCACCAGTGCATATAACCCCTTAAAAAGCATCGATTTCTATATTATTTCATGCACCATTCTGTGAGTTCATAAGAATGCACCAATATGTATATATTTTAATTAATTGTTTTTTTATTATAAATTTTCAATTAATCATCTCAAAATCAAATAATTTTTATAATAACATTGTTTTTCATATTTCTAGTATTGCATTTTGATATAACGATTGCACTAATGCATTATCCAACGGATCACACCTCTGTTATTTGTAACAATGTAAATCATTCACATATTAATTAATCAACAAGACAACATTTGACAACATTTGACAATGCAATAAAATAATAAACCCATTTTATTATATATGAATAAAAGACCCATGGTCATACAAAATGGGACAATATAAGAGTCCAAAATAATAAAAATGGAACCAATATATAACTATTACACGTATTGGTAACATGTCGCCATGCAATTGGGCATTATGTCCACTACATTAAGCAAAATCCCTAAACTTTACAGACAAATATTCCCAAACATACAACTTGTAGTAACATTCAATTATATTGATTGTCATTCATCACTTGAACTGGTGTCATCACACAAGCTGCATGGATCCCTCATTTCTTGATCAATTGTAGGCGACGTACCTTGGTTTTTTAAACAAATGTTTTCTTTCTCGACTTGTTTTTGACGTTCCAAATGTTCATGTTCCATCTACAAACATAGAAATAAACTGTAATAAGTAAATATACATTTATATAGTAGAATATACATTATTGCATAAATAAAAAAGCATACCATAGCAACGAGCGATCCATAAACCATACACATTCTTTTGAAGCTATGCCTCATGCCGTGTGCCAAAATGTATTATGTTGGCTCCTCTCCATACTTTGTTTCTTGCATGTTTAATATGCCATGAAAAATCATAGTCGATATAATTAATATAAAGGTTTTTTATTGTTCCATTAATTATAAAACACAGGATGTTAAACATTAGAACTACTTATAAATTGTTCAATTAAACCTTGATACTTCAATATATACTCACAACCCTCACTTAACCCAATGTTGATCAATTGTTTGGTTGGCTCTTCTTTGTATGTTATCACCTATTAGAAGACATCCATGGACGAGTGTAAATTAATTATTTAAATATAAATATCACAACAAATATGAAAACTTAAGTAACATTGATAACATAAGTACTCACAATCTTTGTGATCAACCCTTTTATTCCTTACAACAAAACAATTGAAAATTAGCATTTCATATGATAATTAAATTATTTGTATATGAAAGAATAAATGAATGATCACATACCTCGGATGCACATTTTTGTTGGTATGCATCCTCCTGTGATGCAATTATGTTCATTTCTTTTACCATCTCCTTGTACACTTTTTTGGGCATCCCTACCAACATGTATTAGCTTTCCCCTCATTTGTCGCTTGGAATTTTCATAATCTACCTGAAAAACGAAAAAATGACAATAATTGTTTTTGTAAATGGACATGAAAGTAAATATAGAAAAAACAAATTAATTTGATAATTATTAGAACATATTATAGAAAAACATGTTTAGTAATAATACCTTTTAAATGATTCTTTTTTTTTATTGTAAGTTTTTTCTGCTGCAAGTCTTACAAGTCTCATTGACCATGGATCTAGAAACTCTTCATGTAGTGTACATATAACTTTATTCTTGGAGTCATTGGATTGATTTTTGTATTGTAAGTGGAAAGTATGTCTATACATTCTTTCTACTATATCCCTCAAAGCTCTGTAAAAAAAATATCTCCTCTTATTAACTTCAAGTACCACTACACATGAATTGATGACCAAGCTGTCATCATCATTTACATCCTTAAGAAGTTTTGTCGTCTTAGGACGAGATTCGGTTCCCTCACTATTGGTCCTTGTGTAACATTAAAAAAATGTGAAATCGAGTGTTTAAAACTTGCAAGCGATTAATGTTAAGAAATTCATTTTTAGTAAAAAATCAAAGAAAAACTTCATGTTGATTACCTTTCAATCCACGTGTTTCCTCTCTTTGCAACATTTTCGTAAATATTTTACGCTCTTTTGCACTCAGACTGTGAACAATCTTATCGATTTTCTTCATTTTTTTCTCTACATTACATGCATTAACCAATAAACACCATTAATTCAAATTTACAAATATTTCAAATATATTAAATTTTTAATAAAACTTAAATAACTTGTCTCCCTCTCTTTTTTGGATGAGCTACCATTGTGCTCGCAACAATAAGATGTTTTCTTCAAACTTATATCAGCCAATAAAACAAGGAATCATCAAAAATAAAAATTATGAATTTTCTATACAATCTAATGTTTCGGTGCACATCATTAAACAGAATGTCTCGGGGCATCAAACATATATATGCACCAGTGCATACTATTATTCAGTGCACATCGATAACCCATACACATATGATACTAAAATCAATACTATTTATATTTTCAACCAAACAGTGCTTTTAATAGATATATGCACCCTGGTGCGCTTTTCTGTAAAGTGAGGACCGGGTTGCTACCTCTGTACAGTGCACCTCGTTACGATTTTCCTATACAATGCACACCAGGTATCGTGGAAATTGTTTTTGATAAAATCACTAACAATGACATGGTTGACATGATTTGGGATCCGATCCAATGAGTGGTACCATTGCAATAGATACCAAACACCCCATATACAACTAAATAAACCCTATAAAAATGCATTGCTTAAAAAAATAGGGGAACCAAAAGAAACAACAAGAAATCTAGGGCTTCCAATATCAAAGGTAACTATAAAACCCTTTTATGTTTTTTTAACATGCATTGAAAATAATTTGGATCAAATAGGGAAATATTGAAATGATCAAAATAATGAAATCACATACCTAAAATTTATTCTCTGCAAATTTGTATGTGCCTTACGGATCCCTTCCAAATTTGATTGTTCAAAAAAAACTACACACTCCAAAGTCTTTGGTGGTAAATCTCTCTTTCACATATCTTCCCTCTAAATTTTGACAAAAAATGAAATAATGAATAGTGTTTTAATTTATAAACAAATTCATTTCGAAAAATGAAATTCCCGCTCTTTTTTCATTGTATATACCACACTGACGCACTACAAAGTGCATTGGTGCACTTTGTATGTAACACTTAGTAAACTATATATTTAAAATATTAAATTTGTCATCAAATCAGTGTGCCACACAAATTAATGTGCCCTGGTGAGTATATACGTAAAAACACAACGATACCAATTTTATTAACAAAATAGAAATGAAAATCTCTACAATTAAAATTTACGAATAATTTTCTTTGTGAAGGTTCTGACGGAGTTCGTGTTTTGGTGTGTTTCATAGTGTAGTGCACTAATGCATTCTATATACACATACACATTGATGCATAAGAAAATAATTAAAAACACTGACAACTTTTAATATCAAATTCATGCACGTATTGATGATGGTTTTGGTCTCAAAAGCAGGGAAAATAAGGTTATAATATAAATGGCCAATTCTTCAGATTCCAGCGCATTCCATATTGTTGCAATTTTTTCAACTTCTCCTACACTGTTTGAAGTAAGTCTAGATTTTATTTATAATTCATTTATCTGATTGAATTTATTTCATTTATGCAAGTGCATTTGAATAATTGTTTATTGAATTGTGTAGGATCATAATTCAGGATCGAGTTTGGATGCACAACATATTCCACCAGTGAAAAAATTCCACAATATGTTATCGGGAGAAAGATATTGTAGGAAAATGTTTGATGAAAATGGGCAGTTGCTTTACCCTTCCAATTGTAGCATGTCATCTACTAGTAACTTGCATCCTGGGTCAACAGTATTACACCGTGAATTGGATCTCTTTTATGACACACCAATGGTATGTGGTTGTTAAAAATGTAAAGGGTTGAATAAGAACCCTCAACATGTTACATTGTCCCATTATATTAATGATTGACTAACCAAAGTTGATGGTCTAATACCTCCCATTCCGTTCAAAAATCCAATAGGTGATATAGAAAATACATGTAGGAACACTTCCATATGATCCTTTTTTGAAACGTTGGAAGAAAAATAAACTACATTTCTTCCTAAATTGGTCTACCCATCTCCTTCCATTGAATCAACGGAGAGTTCTTATAGTGATCCAAATTATGATATCAATACTACCCAAAACATCTCTACCAGGAGTTCCAAAAAGTTGAATGAGCTAAGAGAAAAAATGTCTAAGTACACACCAAAATATGTTCAATTGTTGGAAGGTAGCGACGACGTCCCTCTTCCTATTCATGTGCAAAGTAAATACCAAACTTGTTACAACTGAGCTTTGTATGACACTTGGTCATCTTCCATGCATGTTCCTGATGTTGGAACCAAATTCTCTTTTTGTGGTAATATTTATGTAACATACCAAGCCTTCCAATATGAGTCTCATCACCATGGAAAACAACTTATCCTGCTAAATAAAATCTAAAAATTCCCCATACACATAAAATAAAACCAAGGGGCAATAGGTCCATTAAAATTACAACAATACAACATGTTGGTTTTACTATGCATCTAACAACATATATTAAAACATGAATTCATGCAATAAGCACATAACAGACACACAACATTAATATAAACATTTACACACTGGAATAATCATTTTAAAAACAACAAAACACTTAACTATTAATAATTAACCAATTGGCTACGTACGAAGGATGAACCTCCGAGCCATAGGTGTTGTTGTTCCTTTTCTCTCAACAGTAGGCCACCACCATGTTGAGGCTATAAGTCTAGAATGATATATGTCCCTCTGGTTGTCCTCTCTCCACACTCAACTATTGATTAATTGGGTTGGTTTTCATTGATTTCAACCCTTGAAGAAAGTCCGGTAGCGAATTCCGGTAGCACAAAGTTTTGGGTAATGTACCCAAGTTTTTTTTTATGGATAATGGTATGATTTTTGATATATTTGCAGGTAATACTATTCTATATGGATAGTATATCTCATGCCATTTCTGGTGGTAAGCGGAGTGTCACATAACTCCTCACGGTTAGAGAGTTATGGCCATGTGAAGTTGGAGAACCCTCATGAGTCATCTAGAAGCCCCAAAAGGTCAAAGTAGTCAAAGTGTTTGAAAAATAATTATTTAAATAATAAAGTTAATGGAGAACTCCCTAAAATAAGGAAAGTGGGATGCTACATGAAATTATAAATAAAAGGAAAGGCTCTCTCATTTAATTACACTTGAACCTATTGAATATCATTGAATATCTATTTTGTGAAAGGTTATTTTGGAAGGTATTAATGATAGAGAAAAGTGCGGCAGGAAAAGTGAGGCAGGAAAAGTGCGGCAGAAAAAGTGCAGGAGGAAAATTGTGGTAGAAAAAGTGCTAAAGAAAAATCGCAGCAGAAAAAGTGCAGCAGAAAAATTGGGGTAGAAAAAGTGTGGTAGAAAAAATCACGGTAGAAAAATCATGGCATAAAAAGTGCGGCAGAAAAATCGGAGCAACAACATGGTTGGGTTCTATTTATGAGAGATATGGCACATCTTGTTTGAGGTATGTTTTGTGAGCTAGGGTTTAGCTCTTGAGATGGTATTAGATGTTTAGTATTGCTGCATATATCATATTTGTTGACGGATACAGTTGGTATTTTGTTGTTGGTATTTGGCATATGGGTGTTGGTCTTTTGGTTGTGATGTGTTGTTGAAGTTGTTGGTTTAGCTTGAGGCTACATAATAGTGAGGTTGGGGAACATGGTTTGATGTAAGGTTTTATGGTATTTGGTTTATGGATAGAGTGATGATTTTTTTATGGTTATATTGGTGTATGTCTTTGGTATATGGTTGAGGTACATGTTGGGTACATGGTTGAGACAAGTAGTTGATGAGTTGGCACATACATGAGGTGTATAGTTGATGATGTTGGTACATCTGGATGAGTCATAGTTGATGTGATGTTGATGCATGGTACATGTTAGTTCAGGGTGTTTGGTGCAGGTTGATTGGTATAAGTTGTTACAGGTTATTGGTACAGGTTGACAGTGATAGTGGTTGATTCAGTGATAGTGACATGTTGACAGTGGTAGTGGTTGATTCAGTGACAGTGAAAAGTTTTCTACATTTGGCATTTATATTTCAGGATGGTTGGACGGGGCAAGGACAGGTGGTTGTAGCTGGAGAACTTAGGGGGTTGTAGCCTCCTTTTGATTGTTTCCAGAGAATTGGGGAGTTGGAGCTTCCCTCATGTTGTATCCTGAGAAACTAGGGGGTTGGAGTCTCCTTCCAGTTGCAGCTGGAAAACAAAGGAAGTTGGTGCTTCCAATGAATTTAATTCTTCGAGACACATAAAAAAAAACATTTTGTGGTTTTCTCCCGTTTTGGGTTTCCACGTAAAAACACGGGTGTAATGTGTATGTGTATTATTTCTCATTTGTTCATTGTTTATTCACTCTGCAATTATTGGATGATAATGCTACATTGATATGACACTTGCATTATATGGTTAAAGAGGATTAAATTGTTATATTACTTATTCACCCCCCTCTCAGTAATCAAACAATTAGTATCAGAGAAGGTTCCTTCATAAATCAGTTTAACCACTGAAAGTTAGATCATGGAGAACAACAACATGTATAAAAATGGAATACCATAGTTTGATGGACATAAGTATGCATTTTGGAGAATAAGGATGAAAACATATATACAAGCACAGGGATTTGAAATTTGCCAATCATTTGTAGATGGATACAAAGAACCAGTAGTACCGCTAACAAATGAAAGAGAAATAAAACTCAGGAAAAATAATTCCAAAGCCACAAATGCACTTTTGAATGGTCTTTGTGAATCATTTTACACCAAATTTATACATTGTAAATCCGCAAAAGATATTTGGGACAAGCTTCAAAATATTTATGAAGGAGATTCAAAAGTCAAAGTAGCAAAGCTTCAAAGTTACAGAGGTCAGTTCGAACAAATAAAGATGAAGGAAGATGAGAATATTGCAGCTTACTTCTTATGAGTCGATGAAACAGTAAATGAAATCATAGTATTGGGAGAAGAAATTAAAGAATCTATAATTGTTCAAAAGGTACTAATATCCCTCTCTATTAGATTTGATCCTAAGATATCAGCACTAGAAGAAAGAGTAGATCTAGACTCAATAAGCATGGATGAACTACATGGAATATTCACAGCATATGAAATGAGAACTGAACAGGAAAAACCAGATATAAAAGAAGCATCTTTCAAAGCATCCAAAAGGTCAAATCAAAAGGGAAAACAAAAGGAAAAACAACATAGCAGCAACAGTGACATATCAGAAGATGATGAATAAATGGCCAACTTTGTCAGAAGATTGAACAAGGGAACCAACGACAGATATAAAGGTAAGTTTCCTTGATTTGTTTTAATTGTGATGGTATTGGTCATTTTGCTAACAAATGTCCTCATAAGAAAAAGAAGAGGAATGATGAAGATTACACAAATAGAAAACAAACATATAAAGGCAAAGAACCACAAAGAAATTTTTCAAGAAAATCTTATGCACCAAAGAAGACATCTCATCATCAGATGAAGATGAATTTAGTGACAGTGAGACAGAAAGATTTCTATTCATGGTATTAGAAGACTCTGACATAATTTCTATTTCTATGCATGTAATAATTTTGGACATAAAGCTATGAATTGCAAAGCTAACAGCAGGAACATAAACAACTTTGAAATTCATACACAAAAGTGTTATCCAAGAAGGCCTATTGAAACACAGAGAAGAAGTTACAACAAGTTTGAATCATTGAGCACTGAAGTGGAATGCTAAAAGTGTAACAAATTTGGACACATGGCCACAGATTATAGAATGACAATTCCTCCTAGAGAACCACAACAGAACAACAACAGTCACAGACAGGAACCTCAGAAGAGAACACGGATAAGAAAGCAGAATCAATATAGCAATGAAGAATGCACACTCGCTCTACAAGATAAGTAGAAGAAACGTGGTTGGTATGTTGACAGTGGTTGTTCAAAACACATGATAGGTGATAAAGACATGTTTATTACATTAAGAAAGGAAAGAGATGGACCAGTCTCCTTCGGAAATGATTATTCAACTAAAATCATTGGAAAAGGCACAGTCAGAATTGGAAACAAGTATACCAAGGAAAAAAATGTTCTACTAATAGAAGATATGAAACATAATCTTCTAAGTGTGAGTCAAATGTGTGAACAAGGTCATAAAGTTACTTTCGATTCACAAAAGTGCGAGAAAAGAAAAGAAGGTTCAGGAAAATTGATTGCAACAACTGCAAGAACTTCAAGCAACATATATGTATTAAGTGAAATTGGAAATGAAAAGTGTTGTCTAGGAAAAGGAGATGAAATTTGGCTATGGCATGGAATAATGGGTCACATACAATTTTATAACCTTGTCAAAGTCAAAAAAAAAGGAAGCAGTTAGAGAAATTCCCCAGATTACGAAACCAACCAACACTTTATGCAAGCATTGTCAACAAGAAAAGCAAACAAATACCAAGTTTAAATCAAAAGAATATTCAATGACAAGACCACTGAAAATTGTGCATACTGATCTAGTTGGACCAACTACAACAAAGGGTTTAAAAGGTGAGAAATAATTTATGTTATTAGTTGATGATTATACAAGAATGACTACAGTTTTCTTTCTCAGGAATAAGTCAGAAGTTTTTGAAAACTTCAAGGTCTACAAGGAAATGGTTGAAAATGAAATGGATTCAAAAATCAAATGTTTGAGATTTGATAATGGAGGAGAGTTCACTTCAAAGGAATTATGAACTACTGTAGCAGACATGGAATAAAAAGGCAATTATGCGTTGCTAGGACACCTCAACATAATGGAGTTGTTGAAAGAAATAACAGGACAGTACAAGAAATGGCTCGAACAATGTTAATGGATTCCAAATTGACAGATATCTTTTGGACACATGCAGTGCATACAACGGTTCATATTCAAAATAGAGTAATGCTCAGAAACAGCACTAACAAAACTCCCTATGAGCTATGGAAAGGAATACCAGCAAATGTGAAGCACTTCAGAGTATTTGGAAGCAAATGCTACATCAAAAGAGAAGATGGCAGAATGGGAAAGTTTAACTCTCATGTGGACAAAGGCGTACTTTTTGGTTACTCAAGTACAAGGAAAGCATACAAGTGTTACAATTTGAGGTTGAACAAAGTTGTGGAAAGCATCAATGTAACAATTGACGAAATAGGTGGACATGAATTAAAGGAAGAAGAAAATGAATCAATGGAACAACTTTACAAAGAAGAAGCAGAAGATGAAGAAGAATTGGAAGGGGAAGATGAAGAGGATCAAATAGAAGTAGAAGAGAAAGTTCAGCAAGTGCCTCCAAAGACACCTAGCAAACAAGTACAGAAGAATCATTTTGTTAGTACTCTGTAAATTTGTTTGGATGATAAACAAACAATAAAGGTAATTGTTTCAACCAACTTTAGGTTGGATTCTGACGCTTCCAACCAAAGAGGGTTCTCTCAAACATGTAAATACTCAAAATATTTGGCAATGCATGTACATAGGTCAGATTCTACAATAGGACATGGTTTTTTAAAAAGGGTTGGTAGGACAAACAAGAGAACAGGGCCATTGGGCAATGGGGTCAACTCCTAAAATCATATGAAGATCTACAAGCTATGCATTCCTGAGGGAACAGAGGAAAAAATAGGAACTGTGTTCAACCAAATAAGTTATATGAGATGGAAATTGGAAAGAAAGGAAATACCACCATAACAAGAGGCATCTAATAGAGGAAAAATCTCTTGGTATAGCTTTAGAATAAGGAACATAAAGGATGGCTACCAAAAACAAGCACCAATCAAGGGTGAGTTATGAACTAGAAACCAATAAACACATAACAAGTATAATCAATGTGAGAAGGAGCATCAGTAAGATGAATTCCTTCTTTTACTTAAATATTATTACTAGCAGCAAAACACATTCATGAATTCAAAATACAGGAAAACATATTGAACATAAACACCATGATGAATCTCGGTTATCCAAGAAAACTTTTTCTGCTTGCATTAAAATTCATAAGAAATCACAAAGTTTTCCTGCTACAAAGGCAGGCCCCTCTCCATCCAGTCGAACCCTTCTTTTATATTTTAAACAATATATATAGATAAATTACATATGAGGCCAAGAAAAGTGGATCATTATTTCCAAGATTCCAAAAATAGACATTGGTTATAGAGAGAGTAAATCATCAAATCCAAACTCCTACCTTCGAGGGAACAGTTACAAACATAAACCGAAATATTTGGGATATTTACCCTAAATTCCACCTATCTATAGTATCACAAGATTCCATGAAATATACTTGATTTAGCTTGTTTTTCTATTTTAGATTTTCAATCTCTTCCTTTAACGTGTCAAGCCAGCTGGGATGATTTTCTTCAATGCTTTTGACTATTCCAACTTTAGCCTCCTCCTTTCGTTGTTTTTTCCTTTTGCTTACACCATCTTATATGTTGGATCCATCAGCATATCCATTAATATCAAATCCTTCATAATAGGATTCATCCTGATCTCTTCGCCTAATCTTGGCTCATCGACAGATTTTTCATGAGATTTTGTTGTTAGGATTTGTGCAACATGTATTTCTCTCTTTTTATTTGATAATTTTGTCATATTCTTTGAACTTACTTATTTGTTGAAAACCACTAAATCTTTCTCCTCGTCTTCCTCTGGTTTGTCAGGAAACATGAGCCTATTTTTCTCAAACTACACCTGAGTTGGATGAGTGATTCAATTTGCAGATATCTCGCTCTGGAATAAGCCGTTAATTTCCCAAAATAAAATAATCTCCCCTGGATTTTGAGTAACATTCGCCATCAATTATAATCATTGGCTACTGATGAAAATCCTTATGGGGATAATGGCCTCTCACGCTCGACTATCAATTTTCAATTATGAGTATCAAATCGGTTATTTGGCGGCGGTTATTTGGCATTGCACAAACGAATGGTACACAAGCACAGTTCTTGGGATGATTTGACTCGCCGTCAAGTTTCATTGTCACGTGTAACCCTCTTATTAGACTCAATAAATGACATTTAACACGTGATTTCAGGGGTTTGATGGAGTGGTTTCGAAGCAACCCACCTTTCACCCCAAAATACACTAGAAGATGCCATGTACCTTGCGAGGAAACCATGGCTAGAATTTAGGGACCGCTTAGATATTTTAACCTCTGCATTGTTTCAAACTCCAAAATCTCTCTCAACCGTTGATCTCGGTGGATGGAGATCTGCATCCTTTTGATCCCGATTTTCTTAACGCCTCCACCAAATTTAATCTCTTTTTCCATTTTTGGCACTTCCCTGAATTTATATGACTTCCAAATCATTTTAGCACCTCACTAAACCCTGAAATCTCGATTTCACACCAAAAATTTTAATGGTGATAACATGGGCTCCAACTGGGGATGTTATCCTCCCAGTGAGGTAGCAAAGAACTTGTAGACCATGTGCATGGTCCATTTGGTTGCTTCCAAAACATGTGTGTACCCTTCTCTCAAGTGGAGAGTGAACGTTGGATACACCCCTAAAATTTAACTATGCACACTACTGAAAACCCAAACTAAAAAATTGATCATCAATCTTATTCGTACCTACCTACCCTAATTGCTGAAATGAACTTCCAATCAAGTGAAATCATAATGCCAATGCAACCATGCAATCATTTCATCCATTGTTTGTTTTCTTTGCACATGCTTTCTCCAAAGCTTGTTCACTGAAAATTCATTCAAGAATTTACCTATAAATTCAAATCTCAAAAAATTAAAAACATTGGGACTGTTTACTGCCTCTAAAAAAACTGCAAATGGATCCTCTAAAACATGCACAAAACAGCAATTATGTTTCACCCCTTCTACTGCATTGTTGTTTTCATGTGATTTAACCTATTGATTGCCACCAAGAGGCTGAAAAATCTGTTGAGACTGCTGGAAATAACAATCTTCTGAATCAAAAGACAATGTTGGCTGCAATGAAACCCCTGGTGGAAAGCAACCCATATTTAACATTGATGTTGATTGACCATCATATTTATTTCTAAGCTTACAACTCATCATAAGATGTAAATTCTGATTTTTAAAACACTCCATATAGCATGCCACAGGGTCATGAAACACATGAGAAAACATTTCTTCTTGATGAACAAAAACAAAAAAACAAGCCTCCTTCATAAGTGTTTGTTGTTCTTTCTCTACTTCTTCAGTTCTGAGAACATTTTCAAATAAAATGGCAAAGATAGGTTTGTCTACAAAAACATTCATACATCCTTGAACATCTTCAAAATTGGAAGCCATATTATGTGCATCAAGGCCATCCTCTTTTTCATCAAACAATTTGATTTGGTTTCATTAACCTTCAGGAAATTTGCTCGAGGACTGTTATTTTGACTTTCAAATGAATGGAGGGAAATAATTCCCTGCTCATAATATTCTTGCAAATCTTAAAATATAACAACATGAACCATTTCACCATCTGGAGTTCCCATGGGTGCATTTTCAAAACCATGATCTTCAAAGGAATCAAATAAAATAGTTTCATCTTTATTATCTTTCTGTATTTTTGATTGAACAGTGGCATATGTTGTTTTGTTGCTTTCCTAAAACTCTATGTTATTTGTTTTTTCATTGCTTGAAGTCTCCATAGATGCAATTTCAGAACCCTCATCCATGTCTAAGCAACTTAGAATTAAACAACCATGTCATTCATAGGGGAAGGAAAACATCTTTGAAGCACTTTGTTTTGTTGGAAATCTTGTTGAATATCTTCATCAAGTTTAGGAGAAGGAAAATGACTTTTAACAACAATTTCTTGATCAACTTCCTCTGTTATCTCATGATTTACTTTCAACGGTTCAAAGGAATAAAAACATAATGGAAGATAGTTTTCATTTGTAAGTCCACTGTTTTCTTCATATTCAACATCATGCCTAGAGGATTTCTGATTTGAAACATTATAAACATGTTTCTTCATCAATTTGAAAGAAGCAAAACATAATGGCTAGGTTCTTTCACCTGATTTGAAACCTTCTTCATTTTCTTCACTGCTGTTATATTCACATTTTTCAATTTCTTTGGATTGTTGAACACACTTGTTTTCAGATTCTTCTTTGACCAATGGCTACAATTTTGAACTGACAAGACCTTCTACATAACAAGTAACAGGGTCATCAAACACATGAGAATATTGTTGCAATTTCTTGTCAATTTGTTCCAATGAATTAGTGTGATTTGGCACCAGCACACCTTCCTTTGCTTCAATGATGATCTTAGAATTTTCTTTCAATAATTTAAATGAAGAAAAACATAAAGCTAAAGAATTTCCTTCAATTGATTCAATATTTTCTTCTTTGTAACTGTGATATGTAGGCTGATTGCTCTCAATACACTGTTGAAAAGGAACATTTTCTGATAGAGAACATGCATCTGGTTGTTCTAGGAAGTCAACATCATAATCACCATCATATTCATCATATATAGGAAAATCAGCAACATCTGCAATGTCATCTAACAAGGAAAATCTAAGAACATAAACCTGCTCTTTAACAAGTGGCTTTGCAAATTTATCTTCTTGACTATCTACAAATGCATACATAAAACAATCAGCCCCATGCTTATCATGGGATGGATCAGAAGCTAAATTAGTGACATCTCTTTCAATAAGTGGAATATAATCCTTTGAAAAATCATTAGCATTTAAAACTTCAAGAGGGCGTATGATATTATCAACTCTCTGCTCAAGATTCAAATCAATTGTTTTATGTTCATATTCACTGTCATGTTCTTTAGCATCCAAATCCTCATTTCGAATTTGTTTACATGCTTGGATATTGTGTTGAATCTCATGAGCATCATTTAAAATTTGTTGTAAGGACTTAGATCTTATTTCCATTAGGAGGAAAGACAAATCTGGATGAATATTTTTTGTATAATGGAGCATGGCAGCAACTTCAGTGGGTTGAATTTATTTCAAAAAATTGTAATAAATACTGGAAAACCTTCTACTGAATGTAGAAATAGTTTTGTTGCTCTTCCCTTTTAAGGTATAGAACTATGTAAGTTGTAGATACAAAGATTTATTCTTTCTCCAAAACTTCAAAAAGACGTTCTTCAATTCCTCCCACGAGCTAATTTTATTTGGTTACAAATGTTTAAACCGGTCTTTGGTATCCCCTTTCAAGGATTGAGATAAGGCCCTCATATAAACATCATCAGGATCAATCTCAAACAAATCTATAAAATGTTCAAAATCTTGGATGTGTTTTTCAGTTGTGATGGCATTAAGTCCTCCATCAAACGTAGGTAGGTACTTATAGTGATTTGGAGGAAAGTCATGAAGGATGTAAGGTAATTTTAAAGGACTATATCTATGTTGAATCTTGGAGGGTGTTGGATCAAGTACATGATTTGAAATATTAGCCTCGGTGTCATGAGGTTCATTAACTTGGTTACCATCATCACATGGATCAGATGGAAGATTTTGATCAAAATCCATAATAAAATGAGGATATATATGTATAAATTTAAGAGGAGGATACAAAATTTCAAGATTCTCATGATCATCATTTGAATGTAGCAGGTAAATAAAAATTGGTTTATCATGTTCAGGAAAGGACATAAGGTAATTAATAACAAAAAATATTATGTCTTAGAAAAAACTCAACTTCAGGTACTTGTTTTCTCCCATTACGTCCTTTCATACATCTGTCAAGGGATATCATCTTCCAGTGGAGTCTTTGAATCGCATTTGAAGCTTGAGTGGAGTCGCCAATAAAATCTTCAGGCTACTGAGTCTTTGGGCAGTGGAGTCGCCATGAAAATTTTGAATTCTAGATTCTTGAACATGGAGTCGCCAGGTGAATGGTGTACAACCTTTCTGTGTTTGAATACTTTTCAGCATCAGTATTCAGATTTGAACCTTTTTCATTTCTCCTAGGGAATATTTCACCTTCGTTCCTCAGCAATTACGCCGAGATGTTAGCACTTTGTAAAAATTTTCGGCTAATAAACAAACAAAAGAGGTAATTGTTTCAACCAACTTTAGGTTGGATTATGACCCTTCCAACCAGAGAGGGCTCTCTCAAACATGTAAATACTCAAAATACTCAAAATATTTGGCAATGGACATACAGAGGTCATATTCTGCAATAGGACATGGTTTTTTAAAAAGGGTTGGTAGGACAAACAAGAGGACAGGACCATTGGGCAATGGGGTCAACTCCCAAAATCATATGAAGATCTACAAGCTATGTATTCCTGAGGGAACAGAGGAAAAATAGGCACTTTGTTCAGCCAAATAAGTTATATGAGATGGAATTTGGAAACAAAGGAAAAACCACCATAACAAGAGGCATATAACATAGGAAGAATCTCTCGGTATAGCTTTAGAAGAAGGAACATAAAGACTGGCTACCGAAAACAGAGCACCAATCAAGAGTGAATTCTAAACCAGAAACCAATAAACACATAATAAGTATAATCAATGTGATAAGGAGCACCAACAAGATGAATTCCTTCTTTTACTTAAATATTATTACTAGCAGCAAAACAGATTCATGAATTCAAAATACAGGAAAACATATTGAACATAAACACCATGATGAATCTCGGCTATCCAAGAAAAAATTTTCTACTTGCATTAAAATTCATAAGAAATCACAAAGTTTTACTGCTACAAAGGCAGACCCCTCTCCATCCAGTCTAACCCTTCTTTTATATTTTAAACAGTATATATAGATAAATTACATATGAGGCCAAGAAAAATGAGTCATTCTTTCCAAGATTCCAAAAATAGACATCATTTATAAAGAGAGTAAATCATCAAAACCGAACTCCTACTTTCTAGGGAACAGTTACAAACAGAAACTAAAATATTTGGGATCTTTACCCTAAATGTCACCTATCTACAGTATCACAAGATTCTCTGAAATATACTCAATTTAGCTTGTTGTTCTATTTTAGATTTTCAATCTCTTCATTTAACGTGTCAAGCTAGCTAAGCTGATTTTCTTCAATGTTTTTGACTATTCCAGCTTTAGCCTCCTCCTTTCGTTGTTTTTACCTTTTGCTTACACCAGATTGTGTGTTGGATCCATCCACATATCCATTAATAATCAAATCCTTCATAATAGGATTCATCCTTATCTCTTCGCCTAATCTTGGCTCATCGACAAATTTTTCATGAGATTTTGTTGTTAGGATTTGTGCAACATGCCTTTCTCTCTTTTTATTTGATAATTCTATCATATTCTTCGAACTTGCCTATTTGTTGAAAACAGTTGAATATTTCTCCTCATATTCCTCTAGTTTTTCAGGAAACATGAGTCTATTTTCTTCAAACTGCACCTAAGTTGGATGAACGATTTTATTTGCAGATATCTCACTCTGGAATAAGTCGTTAATTTCCCAAAATAGAGTAATATCCCCTGGGTTTTGAGTAACAGTCACCATCAATTATAATCATTGGATACTGACAAAAATCCTTATGGGGATAACGGCCTCTCATGCTCGGCTTTCAATTTTCAATGATGAGTATCAAATCAGTTATTTGGCGGCACTTATTTGGCACTACGTGGACAAATGGTACACAAGCACGGTTCTCAGGATGATTTGACTCACCATAAAGTTTCATTGTCACATGTAACCCTCGAATTAGACTCAATAAATGACATTTAACACATGATTGCAGGGGTGTGATGGGGTGGTTTCGAAGCAACCCACATTTCACCCTAAAATACACTAGAAGAAGCCACGTACCTTGCAGGGAAACCACAGGTGGAATTTCGGGACCACTTAGATATTTTAACCTCTGCGTTGTTTCAAACTCTGAAATATATCCCAACCGTTGATCTCAGCAGATGGCGATCTACATCCTTTCGAGCCCGATTTTCCTAATGCCTCCGCCAAATTTAATCTATTTTTCCATTTTCTAGCACTTCCCCGAATTTATCTGACTTCCAAATCGGTTTAGCACCTCGCTAAACTCTGAAATCTCAATTTCACACCAAAAATTTAAATGGTGATAACACATCCTTCAGATGTTATTATTGAAAACAAATATGCAGGAGTTGAGACTAGAAGAAGAATTTGTTCACCAGAACAAACACACTTATCACTCTCATCTACGATTGAACCAAACAGTTTTGAAGAGGCCAGCAAGGATGAATTTTGGAATAAGGCCATCGATGAAGAATTGGATCAAATAGAGAAGAATTACACTTGGGAATTGGTTCCAAGACCGAAGAATAAGAATGTGATTAGAACAGAGTGGGTATTCATAAATAAATTGAATGAAGATGGACAGGTTACAAGGAACAAAGCTAGATTGGTATGTAAAGGATATGCACAGGTTGAAGGAATCGACTTTGAAGAGACATTTGCTCTAGTTTCTATAATGGAAGAAATCAGATTGCTCCTATCTTATGCATGCTCCAAGAATATTAAAGTGTATCAGATGGACATGAAATCAACTTTTTTGAATGGGGAACTTGAAGAAGAAGTTTACATTGAACAACTAGAAGGATTTCAGTTGTCAGAGAACGTAAATTATGTGTGTAAATTGAAGAAGGCCTTGTATGGTCTAAAACAAGCTCCTAGAGCATGGTACTCTAGACTGGATAAATATCTACAATAGGCAGGGTTCAAAAAAGGAAGTGCAGAAAACAACCTCTACATCAAGGTAACTCAAGATAGTATTTTATTAATTGAAGTTTATGTTGATGATATTATTTTTGGAAGTATTGACGACAGGTTAAGCCAGAAATTTGCAAAGGATATATATGTAGAATGAATTTGAAATGACATTACTTGGAGAACTATCTTTCTTTCTAGGTCTTTAGATAGGTCAAAGCAGCCAAGGAATTTGTATTTCTCAAACTAAGTATATCAAAGAAATGCTAAAGAGGTTCGGAATGGAAGATTTAAAACCAGTTATCACTCCTATGCAAACCAGTTGCAAGTTGAGAAAAGATGATGGTTCAAAGTCTACAGACCAGAGGCAATACAGTTCAATGATTGGTAGCTTACTATATGTGACAACATCTAGACCAGATGTAATGCAGGCAGTTGGACAGGTGGCACAATTTCAAGCAGCACC
Organism: Picea glauca; assembly: GCA_000966675.3. Taxonomy (NCBI): domain Eukaryota; kingdom Viridiplantae; phylum Streptophyta; class Pinopsida; order Pinales; family Pinaceae; genus Picea; species Picea glauca. The sequence goes on from JZKD02S2127290.1 coordinate 33,664, forward strand.
AAAGGAATCACATGTATTAGCAGTGAAGAGGATTTTTAGATATCTCAAAGAAACATAAGAGTTTGGATTATGGTATCCAAAAAAAATGATCTATCACTTATTTCATTCATTGATGAAGATTGGGCATGTTGCATTGATGACCGAAGAAGCACCAGTGGAGCAGCATTCTACTTGGCTGAGTGTTTAATATCATGGTTAAGGAAGAAACAATCATCAATATATTTATCTACAGTCGAGGTAGAGTATATTGCAGCAACAACATGTTGTACACAAGTTCAATGGATGAAACAAACTCTGATAGATATATAGGTTGAGTATGATGAGCCCATTCCAAGCTATTTTGATAATACAAGTGCCATCAATATCTCAAAGAACTTGGTGATTCACTCCAAGACGAAGCACATTCCAATAAAATATCACTTTCTACAGGAACAGGTTACAGAGAAGAACATCAAAGATGAATATGTGGGCAGAAAAGAATAAGTGGCAGACATATTTACAAAACCACTTCCATGGGAAGCCTTTCGGTATCTACGCCAGAGACTCGAAGTAATTTCTACTCCAAAATGAATTCTTTTGAATGCTTATCTTATATGTCTTGTATTTACATGAGGAAGCACCATAAATAGGACAGTTCAGGTTGGAAGGAAGAGTTCAGTTAGGGGGAGTATCCCCAAGGAAATTTTAGTTAGGGGGAGCAACCCTAGATGGAAAGATAACTTTGTCATTGATGACAAAGGGGGAGAGATTTATCATATGTAAAGGTAAATGCTTGGAGAAAGAGCACAGAGGCATGGTTCTAGGGGGAGCGATGGTCACATGGGGAGCATGAATGACATGACTTCAGTATTTCATCAGAGTGTTTCCATTAATGCCAAAGGGGGATATTGTTGATTAATTGGGTTGGTTGCCATTCATGTCAACCCTTGAAGAAAGTCTAGTAGTGAATTCTGGTAGAACAAAGTTTTGGGTAATGGACCCAAGTTTGTTTGATGGATAATGGTATGAGTTTTGATATATTTGCAGGTAAGACTATTCTAGATGGATAGTACATGTCATGCCATTTTTGGTGGTATGTGGAACGTCGCATAAATCCTCATGGTCGGAGAGTTATGGCCATGTGAAGTTGGAGAACCCTCATGAGTCATATAGAAGCCCCAAAAGGTCAAAGTAGTCAAATTGTTTGCAAAAGAAATTATTTAAATAATAAAGTTAATGGAGAACTCCCTAAAATAAGGAAAGTGGGATGCTACATGAAAGTATAAATAAGAGGCAAGGCTCTCTCATTTAATTACATTTGAACCTATTGAATATCATTGAATATATATTTTGTGAAAGGTTATTTGGGCAGGCATTATTGATAGAGAAAAGTGTGATGGGAAAATTGTGGCAGGAAAAGTGTGGAAGGAAAAGTGCGGCAGAAAAAGTATGGCAGAAAAATCGCGGTAGAAAAAGTGCGACAAAACAATCATGGCAGAAAAATCGCGGCAGAAAAATCGCAGCAGAAAAAGTGCAGCAGAAAAAAATCGCGGCAGAAATAATGTGGAAGAAAAATTGCAATAGATCAAAAAGTGTGGAAGAAAAAATCACGGCAACAACATGGTTGGGGTCTATTTATGAGAGATACGGAACATCTTGTTTGAGGTATGTTTTGTGAGGTAGGTTTTAGCTCTTGAGATGGTATCAGATGTTCAGTATTGTTGCATATATCATATTTGTTGAGGGATACAGTTGGTATTTTGTTGTTGGTATTTGGCATATGGGTATTGGTCTTTTGGTTGTGATGTGTTGCTAAAGTTGTTGGTTTAGCTTGAGGCTACATAATAGTGAGGTTGGGGCACATGATTTGATGTAAGGTTCTATGGTATTTGGTTTACGGATAGAGTGATGAATTTTTTATGGTTATATTGGTGTATGCCTTTGGTATATGGTTGAGATACATATTGGGTACATGGTTGAGACAAGTAGTTGATGAGTTGGCACATACATGAGGTGTAAATTTGATGATGTTGGTACATCTTGATGAGTCATAGTTGATGTGAATTTGATGCATGGTTGATGCATGGTACATGTTGGTTTAGGTTATTGGTACAGGTTGTTTGGTGCAGGTTGATTGGTACATGTTTTTACAACTTATTGGTATAGGTTGATAGTGAAAGTGGTTGATTCAGTGACAGGTTGATAGTGGCAGTGGTTGATTAAGTGACAGTGACAATTTGTCTACATTTGACATTTATATTTCAGGGAGGTTGGATGGGGCAAGGACAGGTGGTTGTATCCACCTTCCGGTTTTAGTCAGAGAACTTAGGGGGTTGTATCCTCCTTCTGGTTGTAGCCACGGAATTGGGGAGTTGGATCTTCCCTCAGGTTGTAGCCTGAGAAACTAGGGTTTTGGAGCCTCCTTCCAGTTGCATATGGAAAAAAAAGGAAGTTGGTGCTTCTAATGAATGTAATTATTCAAGACGTATAAGAAAAAACATTATGTGGTTTTCTCCCGCTTTGGGTTTCCACATAAAAAAATTGGTGTATTTTGTATGTGTATGATTACTCATTTTTTCATTGTTTATTTACTCTGCAATTATTAGATGATAGTGCTACACTGATATGACACTTGCATTATATGGTTAAAGAGGATTAAATTTCTCTATTACTAGTTCACCCCCCCTCTCGGTAATCCAACATCAACAACCCAAAAACCAGGTTCTACCCTAAAAACAATTTCAATCCACCAGCTCTCTCTCCCCTATAACCTGCACAACCCAAGGAATGTACCCCTTCACTGCTCACAGTCCCTCGGGTTATACCATTAATTTATCAGGGCTTCCAATGCACTTGGTTGGACAAGAATCTCTCAGCTAGGGATTTCATCTACTTTAGGAGTGCTCATAGTAGCCTTCACAAGGCTCTTGATTCATTTCCTCAACATAAAAATGCACTACAAGATTACAATCCATTTTCATAAGCAAACCAACCTCATTTATAGCATAACACATAGCCAAACAATGGTTTCCTTCAAGTATATCATGGTTGGTACTCTTTCCCATCACTCAACTCCTTTCTTGTTGCCCAAAATATGCATGCAAAAAATGCCTATTTTCTCCATATGAATTTCCTTTTCCTCAATCTAGTTGACTGCTCACTCTACCCAATGTTGATTTTACTTTAGCCCCATGATCCCCAATAACCATGGGATGTGACTCCTCACATCCAGCCTCTTAATGAATTTAATGATTGGCTTTGGGAACACTCAATAACAAAATAAAATGTTTACACAATGATAATAATGCGAGGAATGTGGGTTGGATTAATACCCATGAATAAAATTCCCCTTAGACCCCTCTCTCTTATGGAATCATATCCCCCCATCATCTTCATCCCTCTCATATTGCAACCAATGATTACTACTTTTATTAAATAATTTCAATTTACCATTTACATAGTTTGGCCCTCGACCATACTAATCCATACAATCTATTTTTCCCAAACATACCGACTCACCAACCTAAATCACATTTATACAATTGAATTATAATTTGTGGGGATTAAAACTAGGGATGTTACATTCCCCTTCCCCTTGTTTTTGTACTTTCCTCAATGTAGAACACCATACGGTGTACATACAATTACAATTCTAGGATCTCTAACCTTTAATCAACACATATGCTCTCCAACCTTATATAACATAAGAATTCCATCCTAAATATAAATGCATAGGTACTTCGGCCCCAAAAACCATAAATACATAGGCACTCTGGCCCCAAAACATAGATACATAGACACTTTGGCCCCAAAACATAGATACATAACCCACTGTCATTATCCTACAACTATCATGATTTCCACCATCTCTCTTCCTCACCTACCCAACCCAAGGAATTCACCCCCTTCATTTCTCTCAATCGATCGGCATGTACCATTATTTTATTAGGGATGACCCAAAGAATGTTCCCCCTTCATTATCCTTAGACCATTAGGATGTACCATTTGTTTATCAGGATCTCTTTGGCATAAGTTACTAGTAATATCACTACTAAGAACTTAAGGGGCTCGCTACTAGGAAGAACTACTAGGAAATAATCAACAACAACCTTGTTGTTGTAGTGCAACTCACATAGAAGTTCACTCTTCAGGCTTGACAGCTTGGTTCTTCGACAATGAAACTCACAATAGAGTTCACTCTTCAGGCCTAAAAACCTGATTCTTCGATAGTGCAACTCACAGTAAATTTCACTCTTTAGACATGATAACCTGGTTCTTCTGCAAGACTAACAACTTGCTTCTTATTGTTGTACTCACCCTCTAGGCTCAGACATCCCTTTCACTATTATATAGTTCCTAAGGCGATTCATCATTTTTCAAGGTGTTCTTACACAGAAGAATGCCAACATGTTGCTATATTTTCACTAGCAACCTGTAACCTGCGACAATTATCCCATTTGAATCATATGCATATAGTCAATATGAGACATCGTCATACAATTTTCATTTATAAATTTTCAAATCTGTTTTACATAGGAAAATAGAATTTTCCAAGCATGAGTTTTCTACTAATTATGTTTGGCTCTTGCCATAGTAGATATCAATCTTCCTTATGGGATTACATCCTTTCTATATCCAAGACCAGTCTTCTTGCAATTTTCTCAACTTTCATGCAACCAAAAAAATTGTTAGCATATCATAACAATTTGCAATTATTAATTTCTCAAATCTATTTTATACAGGAAAATAAAATTTCCATGAATGAGTTTTTTGTTCATTATGTTTGGCTCTTTCCATAGTAGATATCAGTCTTCCTTATGATCTTACATCCCTGCTATATCCAAGACCATTATTCCTTCAAATTTTTCAACTTTTTTTACTTATCCAAATAGATTGTTAGTACTCATGCACATTTACAGCAATTCATGAAATGATCTCATAAATGTATCTTACCAACAATTCAGTCATTTCTAGCTGTTAATCATGTTAAAAATGAAATTCAACCATTAATCATATTATCTAGAATGAAACTATGATTCATTGTAAATGTATTATCATCACACCAAGATTTTCATAATGCAATCAAACTTCACCAATAAACAAAATCAATGTGCCAATAATCATGGCCACATCTACACAATGCATCCTTGCATTGACTCTAGAATACCATATGTCCATGTCATGTATTCCACCATGCAATTTGGGAGGTATATACCACACCTTAACACACTATCCAAAATCTTCCCCATTTACATGTTCGATCATTTGGATACCTTCCTCTTCAACCCATACACAACACTAGGAATATAATTATCTTAGTGCTCTCTCGTGTCGGCAAAGAGGTTGCAGCCGAAACATCGGTTATACAAGGGGAAAACCATCATGCACTTGTATGGCGTTATAGCCCTAACATATCCACCACATCATGGAATCACACATGACCATCTCTAATGGCATTCATTGTTACAAAAAAGGGTAATGTCTCATGACTTAACTTGGTTATGATCTCATAACCAACATAACACAATATGCAATTAAATTTATCATAAATGCATTCAAGCATTACCTAGAATGTGTGTACTCAAGGAATTCTTCCTTTTTATCAATTTCAAATATTGAAAAAAATTGATCGAGGAATTCTTACCTCAATTCCTTTCAACATTTATGCATCCTAACAACCCCAAATTCATACTTGCATGGCTATTATCAATTTACTTGATGCTACATGACCAACTGATATTGTTGTGGTAGCTTGCAGGATCCCTTTGATTGATCTCTTTATCAATATCTTATCATCCTCCTTTTTCTTCATATAGATGGTTTTCATATGCAACATCATCATCAACATCTTCAACCATGCTATAAACAATTTCTTGGATAATCCATCATTAGTCTTATTCAAATATCACAACATCATTAATTCATGTATATATTTTAGCAGACTACTCTTAGTCTACACTCATTCCATATACACGTATAAGCATTTCCATATGCATAAATGCATATCAATATGCATAAATCATTCAACCTCATCATGCCTACTCCATGCACATGCATTCTAGATTTATTATATGCATCATGCATCACTTCCATTATGCATTCCAATGCATATTTATTTCAACTTATTTATTTATTTTGTTATTGTTGTAGATGTATGTCCTTGAATTCCTATATATCCTTGTTGCTCTGTGCTTTGTGCTTTGTCATTATACTCATTTTTGCACCATTGATTCCTATTATGAACCTTTTATCCAAGCCTCACTTTTACATTCTGCATTTTCATCACTATATCCACTAGTGATGCCATCTCACAATTGCTTCCCTTAGGCAGAGAATCTTGTCCCAACATCTTTTGGCTAAAATTCTCAATATTCATAGTGTTGTAACATGCACTACTCTAGCTGATTATTAACACTACAATCTAATTAACCACTCCCATGTTCCTTGACTCAATCAGTCTTGAAATATCATTATCATTAATTGTCATTTCAACATTCTGAAATGTTTCTTTTATGTCATCTTTTCCGATATCCTTTGTTATCCATGGATTTTCTCAATTTTAAATTATCTTCACTTCAATGAGTGATTCATTGTGAATCATTTCTTGGCCAATCAATACCACTCTACTCCAAATGGAATGATAAACTCCTCCATTTTCACATGTACCTTGCTTCCATCGTGCACTCTTATAATAGAGGTAACTTTCTTTCTCTAAATACTTTTAAACGCAAGTAGATAAGTCATAGCTTAACAACTCCATTTTCCTGCATTCCTATGCTTGCACATAGATATGACTCATACACTCCATGAGTCATGCCTCATTTCATTATATCATTTTTCCTTCTCTTGCAACAAGTTATGTAGCCTTCACTACAATATTTCTACCTTCAATGCTATGGAGTCCTCCTTAACTCCCTGTGCATGCAAATGAAATTCGTCACCTATTGGATTTATGTTCATGTAAGAATATATATTTATTCTCCTTTGAAATCCATTCATACCATGTAGAAATTGAGTACTAATATCGGTTCTAATATTTTTAGTCCTTTGTCAACCATACATGTTCTGCATCCCTACACTTCCCTCTGCAACTCTTTGATTCCTCAAACAACTACACAAGCTTGGGTTGCTTCCTTGTCCAATGGACCCTAGGATTAATATGTAATAGACTCACATAATACTCATTGTGAAATCTTATCCTCTTGCTAGAAATCCCTTCACACAACACTCTCTCCTTATTAACCATGCCTTTTTATTAAGCTCGGCCTATTTTATTTTGGCAAGATATTGCACTTCAAATGTGGCTTTATACTCATGCATAGGAACTATCATGAGTTTCAATACTCTTTCTTACCCAACAATCATCTATGGCATTTACCTCTATCATCTGGTAATTTTTTTCCAAATTTATACATTATTTGGAAAAATCTTCACATCAAGTAGTTACATGGTTCATGGAATCCAATTCCACTTTTTTCTGCAACTTTATGGAGAAACCCGATGCTCCCTGGGATAATTTAGACCTTATATCATGTTTTTCTCTAGATTGCCTTTCCAATGACCAAACTCATGATTCAATTGGATTTATAATTCAAAATTTATGGCTTCCTGAATTTCCCTTGCATCTTCCACATATATAAAACTCATTATAAACCCGCTCTTCAATCCCAATAGTCATCTTCCTTCTGACAACCTAAGAATTTAACTACTCAATTCACAATTATGGTTGAATAAATGGATTCTCCCATCCAAGATATTTCCAATGACTACCTTCTTTCTCGATTCTAATCTTTGACCAAAAAGTTATAGTCATCTAAATATTGCCAATTTATCCTTTTTTTGTGCACTTTTCTTCTAGGTGCAATTTATCCTAGACACCAACTTTTGTCACTTGTAGAGGTAGATATATTAGGAAAGAGAGAAAATTTTGTATTAGGAATTGATAATATTGATGACGGGGAATTCATAACAAGACTCATATTGTCAATATGATGCTCCAGTAAAAAACTGCAACAATATGGAAATGACAACTTTGTCCTTTTTCACCCCTTTTTCTAGACTTGGAATTTTTGTCAAACTGGTTATCTCCCAAATTGTGCACTTCTGGAATAACTTCACTAAACCAAATTTTTCTAGCTTTATGAGTATAAAAAATGCCGAGTAAATATTTTTTTCTAATTTTCCATACAGGGACCCTTTTCCTCCTCCAAAAATCTTGAAAATCCCCGAAAAATGGCCTGAAATAGTTGATTTTTCCCTATTTTGGCATCTCCACTCCAAAATCCTTGGAACCCAGCCAATTCCTTCACAAATATTTTCATGCCTACTTTTATGAGATTTTGTGCAAGTTTCAACAATAACTATGTTAATGCCACTAAGCTTGACCCTGATCTTCAAAAATATGTAATTTGCATTTTGTGGAAAATTAAAGAATAATTGGCTAGTGAACCTCTCTGAAAATTCTATAGCCCTCGACACTATGAATAAAAATCCATAAAATACTATCTTCTTTTGAGTCATTATGATCCTATTATGGCAAAAATAGAATTTTGGCTCCAAACTTAGTTTTTTTTTAGACTATAGGACAATTTTGCCTGTGTGGCATCTTTGTTGGTGTGGCTGCTGATGTGGAATTATGGGTCCACATGGCACCTTGAGGTGATACGATGTCACCCTCTTGGCCACCCTAGACCTTCACCATCAACCTTCACCTCCCTCCTCTCTATCTCCTCTTTCCTTACGTTGATATTAAAAAAAGTTAATAAAATATTTTTATTTTCAGGCCCCACCCATACTGGTTGCCCAACTGACACACCTATGACTTCAGATGGAATATGGGTCCCACCTTATCTGCAATTTCTCCAAATGGAACACCTTCATTGGTTGTGGGGATGTGTGGGTCCCATCCCGCACCTTTACTTCGACGTACAAACTTGCTTTCCACCCCAATCCAATGGTCGAGATCAAGGGAGATCAATGGTGGAGAGGCATTTCCACATCACCAACATGCACGAGGGTTAAAACCTCCTCCACTATGTGACGTGTGAAATTACATGCTTCCTGGATCAAACAACGAATATTGGGAAATATCATCAGTGGGGAAGCCTTATCGCATTGCCAACGTGCTAGGGTGTTAACACCCGCTCCGTAGTGTGACACTCCAAAACCACCTTGATATGTGGCATATGTTTAGTGGTGTCACATTGATGGAGGCCTTGGGAAAAAATTATTCACTACCCATGTGATACTGCCTATGGTATCAGGCTATACCATCATGCTCATGTGACTCCCATGTCACCTACTAGACCCACCACCACACACTGTAGACCCTACCACCAGTTTCCACTATGAAATACACTTCACCATTGCCACATCATGGTACAAAAAATTACCCAAATTTTCCAAAATTCAAAATTTCCCAAAATTTAAAAAAATGCCTAAATTCAAAAATTTTCCTTGACCACCATGGGAGATCTGTAATTCGCTTCATATTGCCATATTATACCATATAAATGTCAATTCTATATCTGCACCCAAAATCTGACACTCCTATGTCGATCTCTCAATGAATTTCATTGTAGAAATTGGGGCTTTTGCTCATTTTCGCCAAATTTTTCCACGATATCCTATAAATCCCAAATTTGGACCATTCCAAGCCTAAAAATGCTCAAACAAAGGTTAAAAATTAAAAAAATTAACCCCTAAGCTCAATTTCCCCAAATTCCTCATGAATTTTTTCCCCAATTTCACTAGAATAATTTTGACAAATAATTTGTAGACATCTTCTGAGATTTAAATTTGCAATTTCATCTTCTACATGTTGAGTCTGGCCCATGCATGCTCAGTGTTTCACATGTGGATTTGATACCAATTTGTAACATACCCAACCTTCCAATATGAGTCTCATCACTGCAAAAAACAACTTATCCTACTAAATACAAATCTAAAAATGCTCGATACACAAAAGAAAACTAAGGGGCAGCAGGCCCATAAAAATTACAACAATACAACATGTTGATTTTCACATGCATCTAACAACACATAATAAAACATGAATGCATATGTTGAATGGTTTTTTCATTGATGTCAAATTCATTCATTAATCAACATGAAGAAGCCAATGGAGTCTCCAAAGTGGTCCCCTTATGGCGTAGCTTTAAGCATGGCCCTCATGGGAAGACGCTTTGAAGAAGACCACAAGAAGTCCTACAATTGTTTGAATAAAAAGTGTATGAAGGACATTTCAAATGCATGCAAAAACTCCATGGATTTATATCCCTTGTCAAGTTGTTTCCAATGGTAGGTGGTGGGCCATGTGGTTCCTCATGGTTGAGGAGATATACCCTTTTAAAGATGATCATGTGAATTTTCCCCTAAAAGATGTTGCAAAACAAGAAGTTATAGGTCAGCCCTAAATTTAGGTAAAGGAAGAAAATAATTTATAGGTTGACCCCAAAGCTAAGTAAATAAATCACTTGGAATGGTATAAATACATAGTAAGAACCTTCATTATTCATCATTCAAGTTGGTGATCTCTAAGCACAAGTTTGGTAGCGAAGGAACAAGGAGGATAAGGAGATCACGAAGTTGAGGAATGTTTGATATGATGTATTAGGTTTTTTAGAGATGTCCTTGTTGGTTGAACACTCTTGTCCAATGAGGCACCACTGGAAAATCCTCATTGGTTGAACACCGTTGTCCCGTGAGGCCCCGCTGGAAACATAGCCTTGTCCCGCAAGGCACTACAAGACAAACCAACCTCATCCTACGAGGATCTTTGTGATTGGGGTTTGCAGCAGGTCATTCAGATCGGATCAATGAAGGTTACATGAGGGATTGGAGAATTACTATGATAGGTTCATTCTTTTATATATATTTAAGGGTGGAAGGAAGGGGTAAGGAAAAGGGGGTTGGAGCCTCCTTCGAGTTGGAGTTGGAGAATCTAGAGAGTTGTAGCTTCCTTTAGGTTGGAGTCTATAAATTAGGGGGTTGAATCCTCCTTCCAGTTGGAGCTGGAGAATCTTAGAATTTGTAGCTTCCTATGAATTTTATTTTGTTATTATATAAGAAAAAAATTATGTGGATTTCCATGTAAATCTGTTGTGCATTGTGTACTTCTTCTTCTGCTCTTTATTGTATATTGGGATGCATTTATTTTATTG
>JZKD02S2127290.1:51903-74522 GCA_000966675.3 Picea glauca
CATTATGACACCACTTGACATCAACCCTTTGACAAAAATTACATCAATGACCTTATATCCAATAATCAATATATCAATGATACAAACACATCACTATGACAATACTTGACATCAATGATAACATATTACAACAATATCCCGCTTTGGAATTGATGGAAATACTAACATTGATGTCAACACCAATCATTTATGGAAACACTTGAACATGGTAATGATCCCATCAATATTCATCTCTCCACATCAATGTGGCTATCTCTCCCCCTTTGACATCAATGGAAAAGGGTAGTTTAATCCTTAGGGATGTTCCCCCTTCCTAAACTTTCCTCGATGCTTCTCCCCCTGTCTGGGTTCCTTGGGGTTTGTCCCTTTGTCTACTTCTCCATCATTCAAACAATATCTCCCGCTTTGGACAAGGGATATCACTCTAATGCAATGTTGATGGAATGGCTTCCAATCATCTCTCCTCCTGGAATCATGTTGCTGCAACCAATCATGTGAAGAAGAACAACTCCTCATGTGGGTATGTCTCACCCTATATTCTCTGCAATATGAACAATATGATACCACTACAATATACTTATGTTGCAAATGCTACTGCTCAACTGGAACATAGATCAACTACTAAAGAATGATTTCCTCTTCCTATGACGATCCTTGGACCTATCCATGCATCAAACCCATGCCATACCATACATCATGAAGCAAACTATATGTCAACAATGAATAAATAATCATGAACAAAACATCAACCATGTACATATTGTGCCATACTGTGTGCCAACCATGCACAACACCCATGTACATCAACAATGTACATCTGTACCATACAATATACCACAATATATCATCAATGGAGTGTATCAACCATATGCCAAGAACATGTGCCAACTGTGTACCAACTATATGCCTCAAACAAGTGTCATATCACTCATGATATGCCTCTACCATGAACAAGTGACACAACCATGTATCTCAACCATCAATATATCAACCAAGCATCTCAAATATATCATCCCATACATCATGTACCAAAGCAAGTGCATAAACCATAGATCAAGCTATGACCCATGAATGATGTACAACATAACCACCTCATCAACTCATAAACTACATGTCCCAATATGTAGCTCAACCACATGCCAAATGCATGCACCAAGACATATAACAAATATGCCTCTAAAAATACATGATAAGATATGTCAATGGAGATCATATATGTACCAGCCATGTACTACAACAGATGTGCCTCAAAACAACAACTATAATGCAACAAAAATACCTCTAAACATGTACCAAGAGTGTCCCTCAATAGATCAATGATATATCTCTAGATAACATCACATCATCATGATATATCTCACAAAAAAAGTGTCATAACTTCACTAACATAACCAACATTGTTCCTCAACAGAAAATGTCTCAATCCACACTCTAGGGTTAGTACCATGCATCCAATATAGACATCAAACATATGCTTCAACACTCAACCGCGTATTATCACCATATATTCATCAAACACACATAAGAATATGAAACCTGAAGAAAACCATCTCAAACCCTGCATAAACAAAGTTTATAATCAAACCATGTTGCAACTCATATGTACACTCCTGTTCTTGAGGATTTTTCCATATGTACACATCATGTTCCACAGAAAACTCACGTATGTACGTGACCTTTCTATAGTTCACCTCGTGTATGTACATGACTTTTCCAACATGATCCCACATATGCTTCAAAAAATGTCAAGCTTGAGCTTGCCTCGTGACTGCCATTATGTTTTGGTTGTTCAGTCTTCTTCATCCACTTATGAGAGTGTCATGTTCTCTAAGTATTGGTTCTTTCATCTTCTCTCCTTTCAACCTTGACTTCCTTCCTAGCTTCATGTGTTCTTCTTGTCATGCTATATGAAGCAGTCTGCATGGACTATCTTCTTGTGTTCCAACAATCCCGGGATTTGTGGCCAAACCCATTGTAGCTGTAGCATCTCATGGTGTGACAATGAGCAATAGTATTTCCCACTTGATTACATCTCCAACACCTTAGGGTGTTATGAAACCTTCCATTATCTTTCCTTTCATAATGTCTGCAATCCAAATCTTTGTGACCATATTCATTATATGAGTAGCAGTGACCATGAAAAATATTTTTATACCTTTGCATTGGTGTCCACCATGAAGATGTATCTCAATTGAATTTCATTTGAGGTGTAAAGATGGCTTATGGATGTCTTCCTTGCTTTGTTCTTTTGAAAGTTTCCTTGATTTGTGTAGATGGTTGATTTGCAGCACTGCTTGCACCTTTTGAGCACAAAGGACTTACCTCATGCTTCTTAGAAGTGTTAGCTTCAAAATGTATATCTTCCTTGTTGTCTCCAAGACCTGTCTTATCATTTGGAGATCTTTGGCTATCTAGGATTTCATCCAGAATTGTTGAGTTGTTCATGAACCTTTTTTACTTCTCTTATTTCTTTCTAAGATCAACAACTTCATCTTCTAACTTATGGCATGACTCTTCTTTTTCATTTATTTGATTCTTCAATAGTTCCTCTATCCTTTTGACTTTATCAATTTTGGTCTTAAGATTGATATTAACTTCAAAAATTTTGCTAAGCTCATCATCTAACTTCTTATTTTCTTTTGCTTGATTAATTATTTCATTCTTTAGTCTTTTGATCTCTTCTTCTTTTTATTCTAATTGAGTCTTTAAGAATTTTCTTTAGTTCCATGATATGATTTGGGTACTTTTCTAGGAATTCCTTAATGCATTTTTCAAGATACTCATAAGCAATTGAATAATGTCATATTTCCATGCTAACATCACCTAACTCAAATAAAACGTTTTCTTTAAACTTCAACAACTCTTCTTCTTCATCTACACAAACTTCTACTATATCTTCTTCTTCATTTGTAAGAGAAAATTCAACTTCACTAGGAGTATTATCATTAGAATATTTTGGATATTATTTACCTTCATTTTCCTTGATGGAATTGTCTTATTTGTCTTGATATACCTTCTCTAGCTTCAACCATAGATCCTTGGCGGAAGTACATTTTCCCATGATTTCTTTGACAGAACTTGAGAGTCCATTTAAAATGGTCTTGAGAGCTAATGCGTCATTCTTATTTTCTTCCTTTTTACCTGCAAACTTTGACTTATTCTTCAAGGGAACTGATCCACTAATAATTTTTTTCCAAACACCCGCTCCTTTTTCCTTCAAATACCCTTTCATTTATGTTCTCCATGCAGAATAATTTGTCTCATCAAAGATTGGAATTTCATCATCCAATTGTGTGTACATGGATCTCCTCCAAGCTTGTAAGGATTATAGTGAAGGCTTGCTCTGATACCAATTGTTGGACACATAGATCACACTGAGAGGGTGTTAGGGACCTAACCCCTCACATAGGTAGAATAATATATTTATATGTAATAAAGGTCAATATTAATAATTCCTAGCAATAAGGAAGAATAAGTCCAATGTAAGAAGACCTAATAGAATCTTCCGCTTCTAAAAGGATCTTCCTCTAGATGGTTCTTTTGATAGACATATTTAGTATAAATAGGAGTCGAGGGTATGAGAACTTTTGTCTTGGACATTATTGTAAAAGAGATCTTCTCTGCTGGAGGTTTCCCCCTTGAAGAGGCAAGTGAATGTTGCTCTCATTAATCAAAGTGCTCTTTCTGGTGTTATTATGCTATCATTTTGGTATTATTGTGGTGTTGTTCTGGTTAATTGTTATTCATCTGCTATTTCTAGCTATTTATTTTTGTTCTACATACTTTTTTATATCTAGAATATTACAAGTGGTATCATAGCACCTTCCTCGGCAAAAAATTGTGAGTTAATTTTTTTTCAGGGTAGAGACATATTCCGATGTCTTTAAGCTACATAGATCTGTCGTTACGTGCATAAACCTGCAGTCTGAGATTCATACAGGTAGGAAATACAAGTGGTACTTAAGCACACATCTGTTGGCCACCCTTGTAAACCATGTTGGTACCCCTTTGAGTGGTAGTGCATCAAACAACACCTGTATATGGATCATACTAGATCTCCTAAATCCCTCCATAGATAAATCAATCGACCGCCTAACTGATATAGTTCCACTGAGAAAAACACTCGAGAAGATACTCTCTATTACCTAGGTAGTCAGGTAGTATGGCTAAGGGCACGGTCTATCCTCCTTAGTTGGTGCCTTGATATATTGGGCCGAGTAATATTGTTGGACCTCACACGTATATCAGAGAGCTATAGCATAGGGAAAACACTTGTTTGTAGAACCCTTGAATACCTAACGTTAGGGGACGAAGACCTATTCCATTGGATTTCTCTCTTCGCCCTTATCGCATTCAAACCTATCATTTTTCAACAAAAACAATTTATGTGTGGCCCCACCCGCCCCTTTTCAGTTCCCTCGTCATCATGGCCCATACCCGTATCCAAGACTTGGGAGCTCGCTTCAATACCTTGCACTCTAATTTCACAGAGACCCAACAAGAAGTGAGACAACTTAGTGACAATATTGCCACCATCAATAAAAACATACATTCCTCCATCACCGCCTCAATCAAGGAACTCAAACAAGACCTCAAAAAAGACATTACTACCAAGCTTGAATCTATCACTATGATGATCTGCACCAAGATGCATATCCCTGTAGATCCTCCCTTATCTGAACCACCTTTGCATACCCAAGGTGAAACTTCCTCTCATTCCCATAATTTTCAGCCCCATCACTTTCAGCGTGACCTACGCCTTCCATGTGTGGATGTGACCAAATTTGATGGCTCAGATCCCACTGGTTGGGTAACTCAAATGGAACATTATTTCTCTTTGTATGCCATTACAGATGAGTTGGCCAAACTCTGGTATGGTGTTCTCTATATAGATCATAAACGTTGGCAATGGTGGCAATGGAGAAAAAATTCTGGCCAAGGGTATGTTGCTTGGACACACTTTGTGTCAGAGATTTATGAATTCTTTGACACTGACACCAACCATTTAGGTTGTTTGAAAAAATTGAAACAATCTGGCACAATGGAAGACTTTATAGTTGCTTTTGAGCGACTGGCTTTTCATACAGAGGGCATGTCTGATGATTTTTTTCTGAGAATGTTTTATCAGTGGCCTCAAGGATGAGATTTGTGCCCATGTCCTTATGTCTTGGCCTCAGATTTGGGTGGAGGATACTAAAAGAGCTAAGGAAGCACAACATGTTGTCTCTTCTCAAAACCGAAAACCCTCCTTTATTCCTCGCACTAAACTAGTAAATCTCACTACTCCTTCTACTCCACTAAAGATCCATATATTGACTAAGGATGAAATGGTTGAACGCCAACTCAAAGGACTTTGTTATAATTGTGATGACAAATGTTTTCCGGAACACAAGTGTAAGGAACAAAAGTTTTCTATGGCCATCTCAGAGGATGTTTCGAAAGAGGATGTTGAGGCTCCCCTTGTGTCTATGTCACCAGAACCCACTAACATAACCCCTCCCTCAGACCCTCCTGATGTAGAACCGTTCATTTCCCTAAATTATCTCACTAGCTTCTCTTCTCCCCAAACCCTCAAGCTAATTGGTTACATCAAGCATAGCAAGGTCATCATTCTTGTTGACAGTGGAAGCATCCATAATTTTATTCATCGCCACATTTCCCAAGAAATTAATTTCTATATCCGTGCAGTCAATAATTTCCAAACCATGATTTCCAATGGTGGGTCCATGAAATGTGGAGGGCGTTGTGAAAATGTGTCTCCAAATTAGTGAATACCACCTGAAATCTCATATGTTTGCTATTGACATGGGTAGTTGTGACATTGTGTTGGGTGAAGAATGGCTAAGGACTCTGGGTTCAATTCTCATGGATTTTAAGGAATTAACCATGTAATTTGACTAGGAGGTCCAATAATATAAGTTCCAAGGCATCACCGTTGGTTCCCTAGAGATCATTAGTTCCCATCGCATGGAAAATCTGCTCAAAAAAGGCCATTCTGGCATTATTGCCCAACTCCATGCCATACAAGAAACTGAGACACCCTCTGTGTCACGGGACCTCCAATCCATACTCTCTAAACATCAAGTGGATTTTTCCACTCCCCAAGGACTCCCTCCTTCCCATGGTTTTCATGATCATTCCATTCCCCTTGTCCCAGGAAGCCTTCTTCCCAATATCCGTCCCTATCGTCACCCCTTTTACCAAAAAATGAAATTGAGAAAATAGTTCAAGAACTATTCAACACAGGTGTTAGTCGCCCTAGTACGAGCCCCTACTCTTCTTTTGTGGTCATGGTCCTTAATAAATAAGGTTCTTGGTGCATGTGTCCCAACTTCCACGCCCTCAAAAAAATCACCATTAAAGAAAAATTTCCCATTCCTGTCATTGATGACCTCTTGGATGAATTGAGTGGTGCCCAATTCTTTACTAAACTTGATCTTCATTTTGGCTACCACGAGATCCATATGAAAGAGGAAAACATTCCTAAGACTGCCTTCAGAATTCATGAGGGCCACTATGAGTTTTTGGTCATGCCCTTTGGCTTGTGTAATTCTCCCTCCACTTTCCAAAGCCTCATGAATCATGTCTTTTGTCCTTTTCTCCGTCATTTTGTCTTAGTTTTATTTGATGATATCCTCATCTATAGAAAAACCTGGATAGACCATATTTCTCATGTGGATCGAGTTCTCCATCTACTCTCTCAACACCAACTTTTCCTGAAACAATCTAAATGTTCTTTTGGTGCCTCAAAAGTCGAGTACTTGGGTCATGTTGTTGGAAAGTCTAGTGTCAGGGTGGATCCTAAAAAGATTGAAGCTATGCAAGATTGACCTCACCCAAAGAGTCTCAAAATCTTGCGTGGATTTCAGGGCTTAAAATTTTATTATTGCAAGTTTGTTAGGAATTATGGAAAGATTCCGGCACTTCTCACTGCACTCCTTAAAAATAATTCTTTCACTTGGACTCCAACAACTTCTCAAGCTTTTCAAACCTTGAATATGGCCATGTGCACCACTCCATTACTGGCCCTTCCTAATTTCATAAAGACCTTTGTCCTGGAATGTGATGCCTCATGGAAAGGAATTGGCGTTGTCCTTATGCAAGAGGGTCGTCCTTTGGCCTTTACCAGCAAACAATTGTCTGAGCGAAATTTGGGAAAATCAATATATGAAAAGGAAATGTTGGCTATTTTGCATGTCATTGATCTTTGGCACCTTTATATATTGGAGCAATGCCTCCAAATTAAGACAGGTCATCAAAGCCTCAAGTATTTTCTAGAACAATGCATTTCCTCCCCAGAGAAACGAAAATGGGTGACTAAGCTCTTTGGATATGATTATGAGATCATTTACAAGAAAGGAAAAGACAATGTGGTTGTTGATGCAATTTCCAGAAAATATGAAGATAAAAGGTCCATTTTTTCTCTCTCCTTCATTGTACTAAATTGGCTCCAAGTTGTTCGCCAGGAATGGCTACACGATCCCAAAAGTTTGCATCTGATACAGCAATTGCAGTCCAATTCTCCAGTTTCCCAAGGGTACTCTTGGCTCCATGATGAGCTTCCATACAAAGGCCATTTGTATTTAAGTAAACAGTCAAAACTTAAATACATGATACTTTCTGAGCTTCATGCTACACCCACAACTGGGCACTCCGGGTTTACCAAAACCTATGATAGGGTCAAACGTTCTTTTTTCTGGGATGGTATGAAACAAGACATTCATAATTTTGTGGTTGAATGTGATGTATGTCAGCGCAAAAAGGGAGAAACAATCAAATCTCTTGGAACACTACAACCGCTTTCGATTCCACCTGCTATTTGGCAATATATCTCTATGGATTTTATTGTAGGCTTACCTAAATCGGGCAATAAATCAGTCATCATGGTGGTAGTTGATCATTTTTTCAAGTATTATCATTTCTATGCTCTTCAACACCCATTTACAGAATCCACTGTGGATCAAATTTTCATGGATCATGTCTTCAAGCTTCATGGCATGTTGAATTCTATTGTTTCTAATCACGACCCAACTTTCACCAACAATTTTTGGCAAGAACTGTTCAAGCTACAAGGAACCCAATTACATCTTAGCATAGCTTATCATCCCCAGACTGATGGTCAAACTAAAGTTGTCAACAAGTGTTTGGAAACATATTTGAGGTGTTTTTCATCAGAAAGGAAAAATCAATGGGCTCACTAGTTGAATGGTGGTACAACACTTTGTACCATACAGCTACCCATATGACTCCTTTTGAAGTGGTATATGGACAAAATCCACCTTCAGTTCTCTCATATTTTCCATGTGTCTCGAAGGTCCAGGCGGTTGACCAAACGCTTACAGTTCGAGAGGATATTATCAGTACCCTCAAAGAGAATTTGGTCATGGCCCAGAATCGCATGAAGCAACAAGTAGATCAAGGTCACTATGAATGTCAATTTGTAGAAGGGGATCAAGTGTTTCTTCGACTGCAACCTTACAAGAAAATTTCCCTCAAGGATGACCATTGTCAGAAAATGGCGCCCAAATTTTATGGTCCTTATATCATTCTCAAGCATGTGGGACAGGTGGCCTATCAATTAATTTTTCCTATTCATTCTAAGCTCCATCCTATTTTTCATGTTTCCTTCTTAAAGAAGGTCATTGGAACTAAGTGATAAACTAAAACTAACCTTCCCGAGTTGGACGAAGAAGGCTCCATTTGGATACATCCAAAAGCAGTTTTGGACCAATGTGAGCATCGTTTGTGTCAGTGAACCATCAAGGAAGTGTTATTCTATTGGAAAGACACAAGTCCAACAAATTCCCCTTGGGAACCAGCTACCATTCTACAACAATTTCCACATCTCAAGCCTTGAGGACAAGGCTATTTTTAAGGGGGAGGACATGTTAGGGACCTAACCCCTCACGTATGTAGAATAATATATTTTTATATAATAAAGGTCAATATTAATAAGGCTTAGCAATAAGGAAGAATAAGTCCAACGTAAGAAGACCTAATAGCACCTTTCGCTTATAGAAGGATCTTCCTCTAGATGGTTCTTTTGATAGACATATTTAGTATAAATAGGAGTCGAGGGTATGAGAACTTTTGTCTTGGATATTATTGTAATAGAGCTCTACTATGTTGGAGGTTTCCCCCTCGAAGAGGCAAGTGAACATTGCTCTCAGTAATCAAATTGATCTTTTTGGTTTTATTCTGGTATCATTTTGGTATTATTGTGGTGTTGTTCTGGTTATATTGTTGTTCATCTGCCATTTCTAGATATTTATTTATTTTCTGCATACTTTTTATATCTGGAATATTACAAAGGGGGGGTGAATCAGTGTGAGGGACATTTTACACTTATCACAAAACTTTAGTTAGCAATCACCATTCATATCATCATTACTTATTACTCCCATTCATACTTAGTTTCTTTCATTTAAATATATCTCAATGGCATACATTAACAATAAATAGCTATGCACCATTACAATAAAGAACACCAGATATATGTATAAGTTTCTTTTGTATTATGGACTACAATCCTTGGGTTTTATCAATGCCAACTGAAATAGAGCACCAACTCCAAGAGAGAACCAACTCTCAATGCAATACCTATCC
This sequence comes from Picea glauca, assembly GCA_000966675.3. Lineage (NCBI taxonomy): Eukaryota > Viridiplantae > Streptophyta > Pinopsida > Pinales > Pinaceae > Picea > Picea glauca. The sequence goes on from JZKD02S2127290.1 coordinate 61,510, forward strand.
TGTTTATCTCAGCACCAACCGAGAAGTGATGAATCCAACCCTTGAGTACAAGACCTAGCTTGTAGATAGAAAGAAATCTATCAAACTGTAACAATAGTCTATACCAATACAAGTGCATCAACTATGCACAACCTGTCACAACAACTTGTCACCTCAACCTGTCTCATCAATATCATCATCCAAATCTAATATGTAACTCTATAACAGACCTGGTGTATGTGATCACAGACCTTCAAACCTTATCATTTTCATCAAACTTTACTTTAGTCTCACATGACTAATTTTGGATTAGTCAACCACCCTAACTTGCAACAATCATAAATATGTACCTGTAATGAATAAAGGTCTGAAAATGGTGCACATTGTTATTCAATGTCTTTTATGCAATTCCTACAGGTTTCACTACTTGGAACGTCTCAGAAAAGGAGTTATAGAAAAAATGACAGACCTTGCTGAATTTTGGCTTATTCTAGAGAGCGAACTTGTAGAGAATGGCACAGGAGGAATATTTTCTATGTGGATCTGAAAATGGTACAAAACATACTAAAGATGGTAATTTAACCAAGGAATTTGGTATTACTAAATTTAGATCTGTTATGAAGACGTTATGACATTTTTATCTGAAACACGTGTTTTAGACTAATTTCAGAACTAGCCACAAACCCTAGTTTCCACGGAGTGTAAATCCAAAACTACAACAACCCACAAGCTGAAATTTTTATCACAATTACTTGGATTTTTTTTCTCAAAATCCTCCATATTTTTCTATCTAACTCATTCTAGAAAAACATTTATCGCAAAATGGTGAGATGACCAATAAATAACATACATTAGAAAGCATCATCAAAAGACTTTATCCGCCCTTGAATTTCAGCCTTCTTTACTTCTCCTCCCCTCTTAAATTTTCCTTATATATCCTTTGGTTACCTCATTCACTTCTATATATTCAATATACTCAATATAATACTAATGGGAGACCCTTTCTCTCTCATTTATACTCTCCAAGTAGCTTCATCTAGAAGTATCCACTTAACCACTTTGTCCACTTAGCCACTTTGTCCACTTAGACACTTTTTCCACTTAACCACTTTGTCCACTTAAACATTTTATCCACAAATAGTAAATCTCCACTTCTAGTTGCAACTAATTTATTTTTAATTGTTTTCTTGTTGCAACCACTTAACCCATGACTAACAACTTTGACTGGTCAACTTCTTCTAGGAGATTCTAGAATAATTTGACTTCTTTGACCTTCTAGGGGATTCTAGATAATTCACGAGGCTTCTCCAACTTTACATGGCCATAACTCTCTAACCGTGAGGAGTTATGTGTCGTTCCACATATCACCGAAAACAAAATGAAATGTATTATCCATATGGAATAGTCTATCCTCCAAATTCATTGATCTTCATTACATTATTCCTTAATCAAACTTGGGTTCGCTAACCACATTATTTGGATACTCAGCCACCTAACCATTTGGACTTCAAAAAGCATCTTCCCATGAGGGGTTTCACCCTAAGGGGACCACCTTGAAAACTTTATCCAAGAGCATATTCCCATGAGGGATTTTACCATAAGGGGACCACTTTGGAGTTTATCTATTTGGTTCTTCCTATCAACCATGACATGACATCAATGATATAACTCCCTTTAATATCAACACATCATTATGACACCACTTGACATCAACCCTTTGACAACAATTACATCAATGAACTTATAACCATAATAAATATATCAATGATACAAACACATCACTATGACAATACTTGACATCAATCCTTTGAAATCAATCTTTTCACATCAATGACAACATAATACAACAAAATACAAACATAGCATTTCCATGTATAGTATGTGCATGAATGGTTATGCTTCTATAAACTTTATCAGGAAAAATGTGTTATATATTGACGGTCATCCACAAACTCATGGGATTATCACAAGGTTCATAGATAGTTGCAAATCCTCATTATTTAGTGCAAATTGTTCCTTTGAGAAACACTCCAATGACAAAGAGTTCTTTATGAAAAGGAAGGCATTCAAATTTGTTGTTGTGAATGCAACACTTAGTTTGTCTCTTGGGGACAAGTTGTTAATAAACTATAACTTTCATAGAACACCAACCACTCATCAAAAATGCCTTGCATTGGGTCTACCTTTAGACACCCTCTTGGGGCATAAGAAAAAGATGATTGAGTAATTGTATTTTTGTATTTTCAATGGAACTAATGTAAATGTATTGCTTAATTTGAAATTTGTTTTATAAAGTGGTTGGTTGCATGTTACAATCATTACATCAAAGATGGGGACTAATCTCCCTATAACATATACACATGTATTTTTGTTTATTATATTTATTGAGTTTTCTTAATATTTGTTATATTTTTAAATATTAATATAAATTTAATTTAATTTAGTATTCTTTTAACCTTAACAACTTAATTAATTTCTTCATTAGAGAAATCAAACACTTACATTTCCTTATGGTGGATGTCTTAATTATAATACTGTGTCAACCTCAAGAATTACCTAAGGTCCTTATTGTATATTTAATAGAAGTTAAGAAGAACATTTCGAAAAAAAATTGATGATCCATAAGCTTTTCCATCATGCCTTATCACTAAATATTAAGAATTGCCTTGGCCTTGGCATACTACTCCATGAGATCCTCACCCATATACTTAATAAGAAGCTCATGTTTCTTCTTCTCCACAATCATGCACTCGATCTCTTTCTCATTCAGAAGGGGCTTATGTTACAAGGAAAATCACTCTATGGCATGGGGTAAACCACAACAAACAGAAATGACTACAGAAATCAACTCTAATCTCAAGTATGAAATATAAACAAACATGCTAACAAGACAAGATAAAAATCCTACCTCATCCAGACGTTCGATGAAGTCCATCGTTGAGCACTTGACTTAAATCAATACACCTGCAACTTGTCCTCAATAACCAAGATACACAAGCATATGGTGATAATATATAAAGTTAGCACATATAATAGAATAATCCATCAATATTCATAACAGATATTCCCATGGAATAACAATTCAAATATTTGCAAGACATTAATTGGATGAGAACAGAGTATTTCTATTAAAATGTAATCAACAAAAGTGTATGAATGACAAAATTTCATGTCGGTGCGTTCAGAACTGAGAAACTAAGTCCCTTCCAGCTGGGCCTCCACCGCTTCAATCCTCCACCAAAGGCAAGCCCATATAAGAGAGAAAATTAGGTTCTTTATCAAATAGGGAAAAGCTTGAGGGTTGAACAATGTTTTCATACTTAAAAGGACAAAGGGATGGAGACTCAATATGAAGTGAATAATTTCTCCAGAGTAACTTTTCTCTCAAAGTTGAATTCTTCTCCTCTTTTCCACAGCTTGGATATGGCCCATTTATAGCCTTCAAATGGAATTGAAGGGTTGAGTCGGAATGTTTCTAGTATATGGAAGGTCAAGGATCATGGATCTTGTGACGTGACATGGAAACCTGACACCATTTTTTAATTTTGATCACAAACCCCGATGTACCCAAGTTGTAATGGTGCAACCTGCGTATATGCTTGTTGTATATCTATTAGGGCGTGTATATGTGGAAAAATACAATTTTTAGCTATGGAAACTGCAAAAAGGGACTTCAAGTCTACATAGGGAAATGGAAAATTCCTTATGAGCAAGTTTTCATAGGGTGAGGAAAATATTCCTATAACAGATGCCCCCTAATGTGTGAGGTCAAAGGAGTATCTCCGATGGATGAAATATATTATAATTCCCAAAAGTGGAGTAATGGAGACCCATCCGGATGAACTAGTTGCTCATAAGAATATTACAATCCACACTGACTTTGTGCACATGTATGCCAATTTGAATTACACTACAAATACATGTGGAAATATACCAAATAGTTGTTCATGGCCATGAATATGCATTACAAGAGTAGATACATGCCATAGGTTTTCATAGTTACAAACAAGGCCCAGTGAAAACCAGTCTCAAAATCAATCTGAATATATCTGATACAATGGAGTACAATTTGATCTCCCATTATCATTGAAGTCATATAGGTACTAGTCCAATGAATGATAACAACAACTCAGGAAAGTTGTGACTATAAACTTATGTCTTCAAGTCTTCTACACGATATGCCAAAGGTGCAAGTCTACATCATGTGAATAAAGGAGTTGAGTTTGAACACAATGAGACTTCGTTTGATTACCAGTCATTAAGGTATATCATTAACAAATGTGAGACAACCTATCGATAATGAAAGTAGGTATCAAGGCATCGAATACATTCTTACAAGTGTGAATAAAGGAGTTGAGGTCAAACACTTGAATAATCCATCGATCAGGATACATTGATGTATTCACAATTTTCGATGGTGACAGAACTTGCCACTGATGACTGCAAGCCTCTAGGTACTCATAGGACTCTAGGTCTCATTTCTAGAATAAATGGGTTGAAGTCGATGGAAAGAGACGCACTAAAAGGAGAGCATTAAGGAATATATCATCATTCAACACGAGGTATGAATTAGGATCTTGATGATTTGGAGGAACTCAAATGAAGAACATGTTCACGAACCAACGACCTTGTGTGTCTTTCGCATGTACTAGATGAAAGCATTGCATGAAAAAGACCCTCTGAATAGCAGCCAATAAAGAAAACTGTCGACAAAGGAGAGGAACCCACCAATAAGGATAATGGCATCCAAGACACTGCATGAATCCTAGTGTGTGGATATATTTATTGTCGTCGAACACAAGGGAAACCCACCAGTCAGCGACCAATGAGGAAATGTTGATTGATGGGTTCCAGGTTACCTACCCATAATGAAAGTAGGACTAGGGTGCACGTTATGACTACAACTTCATGTAACTCTGACACACATTGAGGGTATGATCGACATGCAAAGTCAAGAGTTCTGAGAAATGGATGACACATGCTAATAAACATCCTTTGAACAAGAGCATGAGACATATGGACGACTCTGGCAGCGTATCCTCAAATGATGAAACTTTGTGATGCAGGAGGCACCAATCAAACTCTACATAGGGACTGGAAGAGTAACCATTCATGGGAGTAAACTCTAAGTTATGAGCTCAAATTCCTAAGGTCATGCCAAACCCAAAATTTTGATGACAAGTGGACTCAAAAATTTGTGCTTTGTTCAAAGGTGACACAATTGCTGCCAACATAAGATAATATTCTTTTCCCGCCCATCTTTTTTTTTGTTTTCTCATAGTCAAATGAATGTTATGATACAGAGGAGGAAACGAGTGTCATTAGTAAGCAACTAGTTCCAACAGTGGAACACACCTATGCTCAATGCAAGGATGTACATGCAGGATATGGACACTCGGGGGAATGTTTCCTCTTTGGGTATAGGGTGTCAAGTTGCAAAGGATATAAACATGGCTCTGCTTGGTTGATGATGAAAACTATTGAGGTAATAGGATTATAATGTGAAATCAAGAATCGACAATGCGCTCAATACTGCAAGCAAGAGAATGAGATTCAATTACAATTTAACGCCAAAGAATGTCATTTTTGTAAATTTAGTCTACTTGGTTTGATAAAGGGTTAAAATTACACCAAATAGACTTCCTTTAAAATCCAATTTACGAGTGTTAAAGAGACAAGTTCATTCAACAATCTTATCACTTTTTGAGAGAGTCAGAAAAGAGCTTAAACCAGACTCGTTAGGATTCCCATAGGTATAGGTCAGCATGCTTATGAGTAAGAAATGAGGTTCGAACACAAATTCATATATTATCTATAAGGGACTCTCGGTCCTACAGACAAAATCTTTTCATGGGCACCGAATGGAATAGAGGTTCCAACTAGGGAACCCATGTTTGGTAAGTCTCTACCATTCAATAATGACACTTCTATTTGCAGAAAGAAGGTTATGTGTCACTACTAAATGAGTTTGTACCTAAGGTATACGAATTGCAGTTATAGGATAATGCAAATGTGAAAAACGGAGTGATGATCTATCCTATATGTTGGTCAATAAAAATACCTGTCAAAGTTACGAACACGCGACATGGCCCTATAAACCGCAAGAATCCCTAGATAAAACCACCAAAACCAACTCCATCCACTGCATTATTAGTCCACTAGGCCAAAATATTAGCAAAAACTATGCAAAGTGGGTAATTATTTTCTATAAATAGTGAAAATAACCAATTTTACTATACCATTTGTAATTTTTACCCAAATAGTACATTTTGGACCAAATTTCCCCTGAATTTCAACTGCGGATTGTGGGAGCTACGAGGGACGGAATTGAAAACCGTCTAGACCAAGTAAGTCATCTTGCCCTTCTCTTCATTTCTAGTGGATTATTATTTGCAATTAGGTCTCATTTTTTGAGTATTTCAAAGCACAAATTAGAAACTAGTGTATACGCGGGTTGTAGATCGTCGAGGCGCATATACGCATCCCTATGCACGACTGTTATCAAAATAGATCGCATATAGGAAGCCCTATATGTGACTGTGTAAGTTGCATCTCGCGTACAAGTCCATGGGTTTGATTTTTAAAATTTTACTAACTCAAAAATTGAATTTAAACTTGCAGGATGGTGCTAGAGTGGAGAGAAAGAGAGCATTACAAGGTTGATGTTGCAGTGGATAGAGATCCAAGGGCCCAAATGGAATTAAGAAGATGTAGGCTGTATAAATTTTGGGGTCTCAAAGGCATGAGGGATCAAGTGATACTGCTCTAGTTGTCGGTGAAATACTGGGATCCAGATACATAGGCCTTCAACCTCGATGGGAAACCATTAAGGATTGAAGTTGAGGACATATAATTTCTGACAGGATTGTCATGTCAGGGTGAGGTGGTGAAATTCAAATCCTAGGGAGCTGGGAGTGGCATGAATATAGAGGACTACATAGCCACTCATTGCATTGCAAGGATCAATAAGGTAGGGATCCAACTCCTAATCAGAGCGATCAACAACCTGAGTCTCAAGATCATTGTCCTAGTGTTGACACAGATCACAGGGTCAGCCTCATTGCATCAGACATCAAGGAAAAGTATATTCTACTCGGTGGAGTTCTTGCAACCCACGGTTTACGACTGGTGCACTTTACTACTGGCCAACATGAAGGGTCAACTAACAGACTACAAACATGGTAGAAAGAGTAACTTTGCGTTCACGTCTATCCTATGTATTTTTTTCTTTGAGAAGGTTCCAGGCTTGGGCCCTAAAGTCGATATTTTTTTGCATGGACCTCACGATCCAGCCATGGCAAAGTGGACTGAGGTGATAAGGAAATTGGGGGGTGGTAGGGTACCAACACCCTCCAACGATGAGTTTTTCTTCTAATGGTGTCGATAGGTGATAGCTTTGGAGGACTACCCTTATGCAGGGATCGACTTTAGAGGATATCTGGACATGCCATTACCACCAAGTTCCGCCTACAGAGACATAGCTATACAAAAGTTTTTTGAATATTTCATTTTTTTGTATTTTTTTAGAGGAAAACAAAAATATTTTTTGGATGATGTCAAGTAGTGATTAAAACATATATGTTACATAGATGTGGGTCCGCGGCGACCATATAGACTTCCATGACACCAATAGAGGCACCAGGGAGATGAGCTAGTGGGAGGAGACGTTGAGAGAGTGATTCAAAACGTGTAGGGAAACTGTCTCATTTGACGCAAAGAATTCCCATGGTTTAGGTAGAGGATCTATCGAAGGTGATGTAGTGGCAGGTGGTAGGTGTCCCCCATGATTGGGTGTGACTCTTCCAGCGTCTCGCAAATGTCATACTCTGCTATCATGACACGCATTCGGTGCCACAGGTGTATATGTTGTTATTATTGTATTGATCGGTTGTATATGTATTTTGAGGGTGTAAGCCCCAATTTTGTACTATAACACCATATTTTTTGGAGAGATGAAATATATAAAAAAAGATTGGTCTTCGGCTTTACTTATATTACAATGTGTACATTGGTGAATGTATTTTGTTTGCTTTAGTTATGTGACAAATGCCAATCTAAAACATAATTAGTGTATGCATCGGATACATGATTAGAAATTCTAGGTATGTGATGATAAGTAATAAAATCAAAATGTCATTCCAAAAGTCGTACCCGTAGGAATCGTCGGAATAGAGTAGGATCTCGCACACAGTAACTACCATTCAACTGGCATACTACTAACTGGGAGTCCAAGAGAACTTCTAAAGAATGGATACCATGTGAAATGGCATCACGTAAAAGCTTTATAACAACGTTATAATTGGCCACATAATTCGTTGATGGCCCTAGGAAAATGCCACCTGAATACCCCAGTTGACCCTTGAGTGAGTAAACAACCTAAGCAGTGGAAGCCAAGTTTTGTGTATGACAACTGGCCCTGTCTGCGAATCCTAAGTAAACTGAAGAATCCGTTGACATCTTCCAACCAAGGGAAAACTCGATAAGCAAGATGAAGACAAAAAAGGAGAAAATATATATACACTAAAATGCATCAGTAAAGAGTTACACCCAAGCTCGGGGCTCAAGTGTAGTATCTTTTCAAGTAGATCCCATTCTTGGGCTCAGCCAGCATATTCCCTTCATAATATTCTAATTATTAGGCTCATTTTTCTAAGACACGTGGCACGATATAAGGACCATGCCACATGGGGTTGAACTTTACTGCCCCCAGTGGTTCTTTGGCTTGGTCATACAAGAGGACAAAGTCACCCTCAATGTACTAATGAGGATAGACAAACTTATCATTTGGACCTTGACGCGTCATTTATTCGCTTCGATAGTCATAGAGGCATCTCGACGCTGCTTGTCTAAACTCTCTAGGTGTACGAGGCATTGTTTGAGATCAGAAGTGTCAGGTAGGAGTGTAACCTCCAATCTAAGAGAATGGATTTCACATTCAATAAGTAGGATCGAATCCACACCGTGTACTAACTGGAAAGGAGAGAAACTGTTGAAAGTCTTAACCAAGGTTCGGTATTCCCAAAGCACAGAGTAAAGCATGATATGCCAGTCAGACTTTCTCTAGCTGACAGTTTTCTTCAAAATGGTCTTGAGAGAATTATTTACGGACTACACTTGTCCATTTTCCTATGGATAGTAAGGGGAATAATTTCTATGTTTAAACCCCAGTTTCGATGCTAATTCTTTTATTATTTATTTTTGAAAGTTAGTGCCATGATCAGTGACAATCTCACTCAGGATTCTGAACCTGGCTATAATTTGATTGAACACTAAAAATGCAATAGTCTTACCATCGAATTTAACTATAGGCATGACCTCATCCCACTTAGTAAAATAATCTATGGCCACGATAATATGTTGATGCCCCCCATTCGAAGTTGGGTTTCAATCCACAAAATTCACCCCCACTTGGTGAAGGGACTGACGATAATGACCGGCTGAAGAGGGGCTAGATGCAAGCCCATCTTTCGAATGAACACCTGGCAGGGGTGACACTTCTTGACCTCTTCGACACAATATTTAAAAATAGATGGCCAAAAATAATCGGCTCGCAATATTTTCTGGGGTGTCGCAAGCCTGAATAGATGACCACCACAAGCCCCATTGTGACATTCATTAAGGATAGACTCAACTTCTTCGTGAGTCAATCAAGGACACAATATATTATCTACTCCTCGGTGATACAAAGTGTTGTTGATGATAAGGTATTTCTTAGATTGATATTGTATACGTCATTGATCATCTCTCGAAATATGCTAAGGGAACTTTAAGGTTTGAAGATAGATCACAATATCTCCATACTAGGGGTCTAACGATGAGACAAGGAAAATGTGTTCATCCTCAAATGAATCAACATGAATAACATCCTTATCTAACTGAGGGAAGTCCAATATTAACTCAACAAAGACTAGTGATTTCTTGGATTTTGCCGAAGAAAAATCGAGATCAAACTCTTGCAAGATGACAATCCATTTATTATATTTCCCCCCTATGATACGCCTAGTAAGGACGTATTGAAATGGATTTACATCAACAACCACAATAGTTTTTCAAAGAAATATAAAGTGTCGTAATATTTGAACTACGTGAATGATAGCCAAAGATAGCTTCTCAACATGAGAATACTTGAGTTCAGGGTCGACTAATTTTTTACTAAGATAGTAAACGATGTGCTCACAGAGGTCATCATCCTCCTGAACTAAAACCATACCAATCATCCCTTCAGACGCAGCAATATAAAGCAAGTAATCTCTACTATAGTCCAGAGACTTCAGTAGAGGCGTTGACACCAAGGCTTTATTCAGAGCATCGAAAGACTCTTGGGCTCGCTCATCCCATATAAAAGGAGTTTCCTTCTTCAAGAGACGCATGAAACCCTTAGTAATATTGGCATGGTTTACTATAAACCGACGTAAAATGTTAGATTTCCTCTATAAACCTTGAAGTTCATGAATAGTGCACAAGGGAGGAAATCAAAGTATCGCCTCAACCTTTAAAGGATCCACCATGATCCCAGTCTCAGAGACTAAGAATCCTAGAAGACGACTTGACCTAACACAAAAGATGCACTTATGAGCGTTCAAACGAATCTGATAATAGTGACATCTTTCAAAAACTAGCCGAAGATGGGTAGAGTGATCCACTCTTTTGCGAGAGTGAGAAACGAGATCATCAAGATATGCTTCGACTATATTCTTGAGATCATGAAATGCGAACGTCATGGCTCATTGGAAGGTTGCTTCAGTGTTTTTAAGGACGAAAGGCATATTTTGGTATGCGAAAGTACCCCAAGGAAAAATAAATGATGTCTTATGTTGATCCTATGGTTTAATATAAATTTGGTTGTATCCTGAAAATCCATCCATAAAAGAAAATAACTCACTTCTCACACACTCATCTAGAATATGATCAATGAAGGGTGTTTGGAAGTTGTCTTTAGAACAAGCCTTATTCAGGTCTCGAAAATCCATGCATACATGGATGGTTCCTTGCTTCTTATTCACAGGAATGGGATTGGATACCCATTCAGTTAAGGGAACTGGGTAGATAAAGCCAGCATCAAGAATTTTCTCCACCTTTGCCTTAATAGCAGGGGCCTTCCTAGGATTGACAACTCTAAGTCATTGTCGAACAAGTTTAGCATATGGGTAGGTTTTAATATCATGTTTGACAATTTGAGGGTAGATTCCTGGAATCTCTTCATATGACAAAGTGAATACATCACATAATTCTTTGAAGAGCTTGGTGTAGATCATAATTTCTTCCGGTGAGTAATCTGCACCGATATACACCTTTTCAACCTTACCAGGAATACAAGAGATATCGATCATGATGGTAGAAGAGATACTCTCCATGTTTCCTTCATCATAAATGTCATGTGTATTAAGTGGAAGTACATCGTGACCGACTATCTCGCTCAAGGTAGATCTAAAATCATCTTGTTCGATTCTAGCAAGCTTTGGGAGGAAATAACAGTGATGGTGCAAATCATCCCATGGCCTATTAGAACCATTCATTGCCTCTACGATTTCTTCATCCAAGGGTAAAGTATCATCAAGGCAGTCATGTGAGAAATATGGTGAAGTGGCCCATACAGGCTTAAGAATAGGATCCTCCTCGTCCGTCTATGAGGCGACAGGATCTGGGTCAGTAGAAGAGTCAAGAAAATCCTAATACGCTATCTCTATTGATGACAGTGGCATAGCCATTCCAATATGTGACTTACCTTCACAAGACGCATCCAAGGAAGGTAGGGTCCAAGGATCGTTAAAATACAAAGTGTGGAAAGGAATGGACCTCATTGATGAAGCAACCTACTGGACATGGAATAGATATGATGAATTGGTGCCACGAAATCAAAGGTACCCATAAGGGATGAATACATTCTGACACCAATATTCTCAATTATCGGCTGAGAATTGTCAATCATGGGGATCGATGGTCCAACTGATGCATTGGGGATAGTGTATGCAAAGTAAAATTGGTTGATCATCACGATATTCCCATCGTGAGGAAACCATAGAGTACAGAAGATGGACGATATGACTACAGACATAGCATAAGTCCACTTACGTCCTAGTAACAAGTTATAGTCAAGGGGCGCATCAACCACCTCCACATCCACCTCCACCCACTACTGCATTTGGGTCAAATTCCGACGGCGCATTCGACACAATTTCCACTTTCTATTGTCGGAAGACCGACAAACCTCGGACCCCCTCAAACGTCGTTTCACATGACGTCGTTTTTTCGACAACCTAGTTTTCATCTATATTGCGATGTTTCAAACGTGGCAAGAGATACGTTGCAAACGTGGCAAGACCGATGTTTCACACGTGGCAAGAGAGACGTTGCAAATGTGGCGAGACCAACGTTTCAAACGTGGAAAGAGAGACGTTGCAAACTTGGCAAGACCGACGTTTCAAACGTGGCAAGAGAGACATTGCAAACGTGGCAAGACCAACGTTTCAAACATGGCAAGTGAGACGTTGCAAATGTGGAAAGTGAGACGTTTCAAACGTGGCAAGTGAGACGTTTCAGATGTGGCAAGAGAGACATTTCAAAGGTGGCAAGACCGACATTTCAAACGTGGCAAGTGAGACGTTTCAGACGTGGCAAGAGAGACGTTTCAAAGGTGGCAAAAGAGACATTTCAAAGGTGGCAAGAGAGACGTTCTGAAGGTGGCAAGACCAACGGAACGAGGTATTAGCTCCGACGTGGTTGCTATGGGAGCGACACTCTTGGATGTCGTAAGAACGACATCCTTCAGGTGGAAACAACGATGGCTAGGAGTTACTAGCTCCGACGTGGTTTCTATGGGAGCGAAAATCTTGGAGGTGGAAAGAGAGATGTCTTGGATGTGGCAATAGCGACGGGAAGAGACTGAAACATGTCACAATTGCCACCTTTGTGTAGGTATTTTAAAAAAAAATACAATATCAATATCAAGACCTAATAGTCATTCCAAGCCCAAAGGAGGAGTAAGTCATATAGGTGTCATCTAGTGACAGCATACATGGAAATTTCTTCCTGCT
>JZKD02S2127290.1:84168-95010 GCA_000966675.3 Picea glauca
GCTACTACTTGGTGCTTTGTGCATAAAGTTAGGGGGCAAATCTAACTTTATAATTACAAACAATCATGAAAAATTAGTGCATGTATAAAACATTATAAAATTTGAGAATATAATATATATTAAAACAAATAATGAATGTATATACCATCGGACGATATTCATTTGATCCCCCGTCCATGTGCCCATATTTTCTACAATGTTTTGTAGTTGTTGCTATTAAAACTTTTTCAGGACGTCTAGTACAACCATTTTTGCAAGGGAAATCACATTTACCGTCACCCTTTTCACCCTCTTTAATTATTTTCCCAGCTCTAATGTTTTCTGTCATTCTTCCCCACAGACTTATACTGAAACAAATATCTATTTTTTGTTCGCTGAGAGGACCCGCAAACCCTTTTTGAAGCGTCGTTATTATAGAAAACTTGTCGCAACATCCATCAAATGCAACATATTTATAGATTTTGTAACGTCACAATTCCGACGTAAAAAAGTCCTAAGTGACCGTTGGTATTTTGACTTGGTGAACATACTAAGGTGACCATTGGAGGGGAAAACCTAGTTTCCAAAAAGTCGCAATTGTGACATACATTTTCACAAACGTGGCAAGAGAGACGTTCTAGTGGAAAACATGGCAAGAGCGACGTTAACGTGGCAAGACCGACGTTAACGTGGCAATTGTGACATACATCTTCACAAACGTGGCAAGAGAGACGTTCCAGTGGAAAACGTGGCAAGAGCAACGTTAACGTGGCAAGAGCGACGTTAACGTGGCAAGAGCGATGTTAACGTGGCAAGAGAGACGTCAACGTGGCAAGAGCGACGTTATCAGGCAACATGATTTTTTTTTTTTTAATTTCCTCTATTTTGCGATAATATGGACAATTTTGTCCATAACGTCGCAAATAAAACGTCGGAATTTTTACAATATGTAGTAGTGACCTTATTCCCACCTAACTGGACTGGGAAGGCAGAAAGAATATTGTGGGGACAGAAAGAACGACCGTCAAATGTGGTCAACATGGTCGGAGATTGAGAGAGGGTTGGAGAGACAATGACTTTCCAATAGGTTAAGGACATCATGCATGTTGCAGTGCCTTCACCAATAACAATACGTTTGATAGTATACTTTGAGTAATCCATGGATTTGGAATGCCACATGGTAAGGCAAGCCAGGCTTCACATCTGTGATGTCAAAATTGATAAACTTAGAGCCACAAGGGTCTAGAGATTCTAACATAGATAAAAATACAATCATCTGTGAAAGACACGTCTGGAATACCTCCAAATTTGACATCGCGCAAGGGGTTTGAACCATATCCTCAATAATAGAGTAATTCTAGGTGGTTCTAGCATTATGGTTGTGGCTAGAGTGCTTGAGTACTCCTTTCGGAATACGAGGCAGAGGCTCTATTTTTTTTATCTATAAGGCATCTTCGGAGGAGAGGGAGACTCTAGACCAGGTACAGTCTGTGAAGAATTGTAATCGTGAGACCGAGTGGCTACATTAACTTGATACGTGACCACATTGATGCATAGATGGTCACCGTCTTGTGTCGATGGGTTTTGACTTCCACTCACTGCATTTCCAACATTAGAGGAGCTCGATGCCATGTGTTGATTATTCGGAAAAGGATTAGTCAACACAACGGGTGGTAGAGATAAAATCCTTGCAGCTTCTATGAGTTTGGGGAACAAGTGGGTAAGGTGATCATTCATACAAATCTTATAAGGAAACTTCACCTTTAGCCTTTCTTTCTTTCCATCACCAGCATTATTATTCGACTTCTCATTATTAAGGTTGTCCTTGGGTTTATTATTATTATTCCTCCCACCCTTACAATTCTTACCACATCCTTTCTTTTTATCTTCTCCTAATTGTTGGTTACCATTCAGGTTGGTCGACGATTGCACAAAATGTACATCTGTCGAATGAGTGGGAGTGGAGGACACATACGAATATTTCCCTCCTACAGACTGGTTTAGAGACAACTCTTTCAACTGGCTTGTCACCATGTCCACATATTTCACATTTGCAGAGCCTACAATACCATCGACATGATGCCTGGGATTTTTTCTAGGGTCGTAGCTTGACCTCGATGTGTCTGGAAGAATTTTGTATAACACCCCAGACTGAGCATATATAATATCTAACTGTTGGGATTTAAAAATCGTTTTTTCCTCGTATGTAACTCTGGATGTGCAAACATCCTTCGAAATATAAGGTTGTAAAGACTTAAGAAACCATTCCAAAAGGAATTTTGGAGGTATGTAGGCCTTGATCAACCTTTTTCATCTACGCCACTCTTGGATGTGATCTAAGATAAGTGTGGCTTTGTCCTGGAAGAAGGCCGACAAAATTTCTATACCGACATCGTAACGAACCGACAATTGGAAGTGGTTGAGGAAGACTAAAACCATATGATTAGAATTTCCGTACATCCCCTCTGGTATCTCTATGTACCATTTCACTGCAACCCCTATGAGGGTGCGTTGAAACAATATTAAATGAATAGAATCGATGTTAAGGGAATTAGAAGAGCACCAATAATGAAAATTAGTGACGTGATCACCAGGATACTCACCAGTCTTGCCTTCAAATTTTAGAATATCTGAAAGAAGCTTGGTGGGGACAGGGGGCCATGTCGGGTCATGACGCATAGAGTCATTCATTAATCTAGACAAGTTTCACAGTTTCAGCATGGCCAGAAAAGGGAGATGGGTTTGTGGCATCTGGTCCCAAGCTCCCAGGAAATATTGTTGTTGGGGAATTGCAGTCGATCCAGGGTTCTGGTATGCACCATTGCCCTGTCTAGGATTTTAAAACCCCCCTCTGAACTAATTTATAAGGGGTTGGTTGGGAACCATTCCAATAGGAATGTTATGATGAGGATTGTAAATATTGCCCCCAGCATGAGTAGCTCTAGATTGGGGGTTTTCGAAGGTGTGAAAATGACCTCCTCCAGGTGTGAATCGAAATATAGAGGTGGATTCGTCATGCCAAATGTGTTGGTCAGAATCAGCGTGGAGGGGGTAGGTGTAATGGATAGAACATAAGCAATAGCTTATCCACCAAGCTGACCACTCCATCTAGGAGCATTAAGACGAGGATTAGACCTGGGGTGAAAAGGAGGAAGGATTCCAACCGTAGGAGTCATTTCTGGGATATGAGCACCACTAAATGAGAATCGAGTATGCGGAGGAGCCATGCCCCCAAGTCCAATACTAGTAATTGGATTAGATGATAGGATGGAGGATGAAAATTGCGATGTGAAATTTGGCATACCATGAGAAAAATGGCTAGAGGTCGTAGGGATGGACTGAGTATTGTAGCTCGGTGAGTGACAAAGAGAACCAAAAGGGTTTGTGAATATAGTTTGAGTATTCACTATAGGCCAGAAAAGAGTGATGATGGGAACCTTTAAGACTACAACCATTGTGGTTGAAGGTGTCAAAGGAGTACCATTAACTATAGTGGATACAGGAGTCGAAGGACTCTTAGTATCTTTCGGACTCAACTCAGTACTCATCCTTGTATTATCAAACGTATGGAAGGTGGAGGTATGTGTACCACGTTTGATAACTTTATGCCTTTTAGAAGGAAAAGACTCAAGATGCGGTGGTAGTCTTAACAAATGACAAGACCTGCAAGGAAGATGGTCAGGCTCTAGGATCACTCAAGACTTGAGATAAAAAAACAAATCCTAAGGCAACCTAATAATCAAAGAGCACACCAAAATAAACAAAAGGAAAATATGCACACAAACAAGATAAAGTGGTTGAAAGGGTCCTCCCTCCCTAAATTAGGTATGTCTTGCCCAAGAGGGGCCTGAGAATCCCTGCAAAATATTATAGGTATCAGAATCAGTTATAAGGTCCCTTGTGGGCTTAACAACGAGTCAGTCAGATCCCCCCAGAGAGGTAATCCTCCATAAAGGTTGTGTGTTTTCTAACCCTTATCTGACCCAAAGTACCTGCAGAATAACCATTGCAAGTAACCTATGTGGTACCTATGTCAAGCAACTAAGCCATCGTAATATGACCGATGTGTAGGTGAACAATCATAAGTCAGGTCTACCGTATGGGAAAGGTACCAAATCCTAAAATATCGAAAGCATCACCTCTTACAGAGGTAAATGTACTAGAAAGACCCCCATACACGAACAGATCCCCGGAAATATCTCTGACGATAAGAAGGTATTGGGGGGATATCCCCTTAACCAACTTCACGTGACCTTGTGCTTAAATCGAGTGTAAGCAGAGCCTCCTGACATCACCAACTATACAACGGATTTCACCACTCCCTTTGTCAGACACATATGTTGAATTTAATATACTTGGAGAAGTTTACTCACAAAATCCTATTCCAAGGCCCTAAATCCTAAGCTAGTTTGTGCACCCTGAAAAATAAAATTGTTTCTAATCAATTTTAAATTTATCAGCGTTACTTTTAGTGGATTTTCTTACTCAAAAAGGTGCAGTCGTGAAACTGATGATGTTATGACTCAACAAGTAAAATAAATGAATATGAATAAAATGCAAATTCCTAACTTCAATTCCCAATAAATGATAAGATTTTTCAATTCCCAATAAATGATAAGATTTTCAAAATGCAACTTTCAATTTAATTCTACAATTTCAAATAAGATGCAATATTTCCATACATGTATTAAGATCAATGTTAAGAACCCAAAATATTAAATGCCAATAATGAAAAATGTATATTTTTTGTATTTTCAATATAAAAGAATGAAAATGCAAGGACCAAACAACATCTTGATATAAAGACCCTATTGTATGTAAACATAGACAAACCAAGTAGAATATCAAGATGCAAACACCCATCCCAAGATGCAAGGAAAATCAATGAAAAGGATGATGAGAAAGAAAAACCACCCGAAAATTCAACCAAAGAAAGGTTTCATATCACTCTGTAGGCACTTAATAGTCATGACAGAGACCTAAGAAGACTTAGCAACCATAAAAACTTACCCAACAAATATCAAACTCAGCAATCAAGCAAACAAGGATGATGTACGCGATTGTTCAAGAGAAAAACACATATATAAGCTTCCTACAGAACGATAGCTCGCGTATGTACGCGACTATCAGGAAAAAAACTATGTATATGTGTTGAAACACTGCCAGGTTAAGGATAAGGCCAAGAAACTCAGACTCAAAATGAACATAGGTTGTCAAGCAATCATACGACAAGAAACTCAAGATAAATGAGAGCAATCAAAGGAGAAAAACACTCCAAACGCTAAAAAAAATATTATTTCCCCAGTATGGTCGTCGATTATGTTACGAGGAAAATCAAGTAGAATATCAAGTAGAATATAAACATAGACATAGAAAAACCAAGTAGAATATCAAGATGCAAACATTCATCCCAAGATGCAAGGAAAATCAATGAAAAGGATGATGAGAAAAAAAAACCACCCGAAAATTCAACCAAAGAAAGGTTTCATATCACTCTGTGGGAACTTAACAGTCATGACAGAGACCTAAGAAGACTTAGCAACCATAAAAACTTACCCAACAAATATCACACTCAGCAATCAAGAAAACAAGGATGATGTACGCGATTGTTCAAGAGAAAACCATATATATAAGCTTCCTACAGAACGACAGCTCGCGTATGTACGCGACTATCAGGATAAAAACTATGTATATGTGTTGAAACACTGCCAGGTTAAGAATAAGGCCAAGAAACTCAGACTCAAAATGAACATAGGTTGTCAAGCAATCATATGACAAGAAACTCAAGATAAATGAGAGCAATCAAAGGAGAAAAACACTCCAAACCCCAAAAAGAAGATTATTTCCCCAGTATGGTCATCGATTATGTTATGAGGAAAATCACTCTATGGCATGGGGTAAACCACAACAGATGGAAATGACTACAGAAATCAACTCTAATCTCAAGTATTCTATATAAACAAACATGCTAAAAAGACACGATAAATAGCCTACCTCGTCCAGACGTTCGATGAAGTCCATCGTTGAGCACTTGACTCAAAGCAATACACCTACAACTTGTCCTCAACAACCAAGATACGCAAGCATATGGTGATAATATATAAAGTTAGCACATATAATAGCATAATCCATCAATATTCATAACAAATATTCCCATGGAATAACAATTCAAATAATTGCAAGACGTTAATTGGACGAGAAAAGAGTATTTCTATTAAAATGTAATAAACATAAGTATATGAATGAAAAACTTATGTGTCATCACGTTTGGAATCGAGAAACTAAGTCCCTTCCAACTGGGCCTCCACCACTTCAATCCTCCACCAAAGGCAAGCTCATATACGAGAGACAATAAGGTTCTCTATCAAATAGGGAAGAGCTTGGGGGCTAAACAATGTGTTCAGACTTAAAAGGACAAAGGGATGCAGACTCAGTATGAAGTGAATAATTTCTCCAGAGTAACTTTTCTCTCAAATTTGAATTCTTCTCCTCTTTTCCATAGCTTGGATATGGCCTATTTATAACCTTCAAATGGAACTGAAGGGCCGATTTAGAATGTTTCTAGTATATGGAAGGTCAAGGATCATGGATCTCATGACTTGACATGGAAACCCGACACCATTTTTTAATTTTGAGCACAAAACCCGATGTACGTGGGATGTAATGGTGCAACCTGTGTATATGCTTCTTGTATAGCTGTTAGGGAGAATATATGTGGAAAAATACAATTTTTATCTCTGGGAACTGCAAAAAGGAACTTCAAGTCTACATAGGGAAATGGAAAAGGCCTTCTGAGAAATTTTTCATAGGGTGAGGAAAATCTTGCTATAACAACTTCTGGGAAACAATCTCTCACTCTCTTTGTTGTTGGTTTCCCTTAGAATTCTCTCTCATTTATTCTACCACATCCTCCTCTTCCTTGAATAGGACCAACTTAATGGAAATGACCTCCCCACTCTTGATCCTCAACCTATCCTCCCTATAGATAGTCTCGATCCTCTACCACTCCTTTAGTGCTCTGACCCACATCTCCTCCTTCGTAGGCGACTCAACTTTCTCCAAGATACCATTATCGTCATCCATATCACCATAATAACTGGTGTCATTTTTATTGTAAATCACATACCTAGACCTCCTCTTCTTCACCTTGAGGGTATTATCAAATATCTCTTTGATGTTGAGGAGGAATTTTCCAGCCGCACTTGTACAATTGATTGTTGGAAGATGACATGTTACAATATTCCAACAACTAATTGTGCAAGTGAGGCTACAAAATTCCTCCCTGATGTCAAATATCTATTCTATAAGACCCCAAAGGAAAAGAAGAGGAGGTCTAGGTATGTGATTTACAAGTAAATTGATGCCAGTTATTATGGTGATAGTGATAAAGAGAATGTTATCTTGGAGAAACTCGAGCAGCCTACGAAGAAGGAGATGCGAGTGGAAGTGATAAGGGAGTGGTAGAGGATCGAGTCTATATATAGGGATTCCAGGTTAACAATCAAGAGTGGGGAGGTCATTTCCATTAATTCAGTCCTATTCGAGGAAGAGTACGATGTGGAAAAATAATTGGGAGAGTAGGACAAGGGAAACCAACAATAGAGAGTGTGAGAGTTTGTTTCCCATGTTACCTTTCCAGATGAGAAAGAGATTGAGCATCATGGTTGTGGAGAAGAAGAAGCATGAGATTCTTAGTAAGTACATGGGTGAGGATATCATGGAGAGGCAAGTCGAGGCCAAGGCATTTCTCAATATTTAATGATAAGGCATACTAACAAAGTTTAGGGATCATCAGTTTCTTTTTCAAATGTGCTTCTTAAATTCTATTAAATATATAATATGGATGTTAGGTCATTCTTGAGGTTGAAAAAATATTATAATTAGTACATCTACCAGGTTCCTTTCTTGTTGAACATGACAAAGGGGCATTAGGAAGCTATGATTGTAGAGCTTGACAATCCTAATTATGCCAAAGTAGGGGTCAAGATGACGAACTTAGAAGGGAACAAAGTTGATGTGCTTGGTGCCATTGGAAAGGGCCCCAGTTATAGATACTTAGGGGCTACAAAATTCATCCCCATCCTCAAATATCTATTTGATAAGCCACCCCCCCGCTCCCCTCCTCCCTCCCCAAGGTGAAGAAGAGGATTTGTAGGTATGCAATTTACAAGTGAATTGACACTAGTTCATATTATGGCTACAAGAATGATAAGGACGATATCTTGGAGAAAGTTGAGTGGCTCATGGAGGAGGATATGTGAGGTAGAGCATTGAGGAAGTGGCAGAGAATTGAGTCCATGTGCTAAATTATGAGAGGCATCGAAGAGTGGCCTTTGTTTTTTTTTCCATAAAGCAAAACCTTCACAAAATTTAATTGTGGAGGTTTGCATATGTAGTTGGTAAATCAAATTATTTTTCTTCTAGATGTTGTTGTTGTTGATGTGCTCATCATCGTCGTCATATATGATTCACTTAAAATTCCTTTTAGGCACATATATATAGATAAAAAAATCAAAATATATAACTCAAACATATATAACTAATTTGTATTTATAAAAAAAATGAAATTAATTTTTGTTTGCAAACAAAAAGTAAAAAAATGATCAATGTTATTACAAACATAATACACACCGCTCCCAGTTATCTATGTCAAAACATAAGGCACCAAAAAATGGTCTGTTAAATAGTGCATCGGTTAAGAGTTTTTATAAAAAACAACTTGTGATGCCATTTCACATATGAATTGTGTAACACATTGCAGTTGGTTCTATGGAATGCACCACTTTAACAAAATTTTCAACTAATAAACCAAGTAGTGTGCTTTGTTATATGAAAAGCATCGGTACTCTATGTTCCTTGGAGAACCAGATGTTTTTTAATGATGTGTTGTATTTTATGATGAAACAATAATGGGTGCATTCTAAAAACTGCACCACTATGATCATTTTTTAAATATTTCTCCCAGTGCAACTATGTTAACAACACCATGCATTTTGGTGAATTTAACACACCAACATTCCATTTTTATCTTTTTCTTCATTGTTACCAGTGCGTTTGTCTTATAATGCATCAGTAACGGAGCATCCCAAAAAACGAACTGCTATGGTAAATTATTATGTATTTTGTTTGCTATCTTGCAGTACATAGCATCAGTGCATTGTATGTATTTGACACACTACCAAGAAAAAAAGTTGTATCAAAAATTGGGCAGTGCATTCGATTAATAAAACACACTAGTGCGTTAATCTCAATTGGTGCACTACCAAAGGATCTTAGCAGTGCTTACCATAAGACACACTACACTGCTAATTTATGAAAATATGACCCCGTGTCATGCTCTTTACAACATCGATGTGTTGTTTGGACCAAGGGGCACAAATAGGTTAAATTGTTTTATTGCAACTTAAGTGGTGTGATGTGTTAATATAAACACATCGGTGCTACTATGTTATTGGAGCACCAACATTTTGTTTAACGGTGAATTATGTTATCGAGAGAACCATTAAAGAGCCATCCATTGAGATGCCCCGCTATGCCACTTCGCTCAATATTTTCCCAGTCAGGTTCTTTTAACAACACCGGTGCATTTGGTTAACATAAATGCACAATCACCCCAAATTTTATGTAAAGTAAACTCAGTGGTGCACTATCGCTAATTCAATAGCGGTGCATCTTCTAGTATAACACTAGTGCTTTTTTTGGCCCTATGGGCACCACTGCATTATATTTCTTTATTGCAAATTAAGAGGTGTAATCTATTACTATGAATTCCATGGTGCTACCATATTATTGAAGCACTAACATTTTGTTTAGTAGTGTTTTTTGAATCATAGAGCATCGGTTACGGGGCATCAAAGGAAACTCCATGCTATGCCAAATCAATCAATATTTGTCCCAGTGAATTTCAATTAATAACATCTGTTCATTTTTTTAAAATGGTTGGACAGTTGTGTTAAATTTTATGAGTTGAAAATTGAGCGGTGTGGTTGGTTAAATGGAACACACTGGTGCTTATGTGTTTGAAAAGCATGGGCATGTTGTTTAGTGAGAATTGTATTTTATAATGCATTGGGTGTGAGGAATTTCAAACAATCCATCGGTTAAGTACAGATAGATTAGATGTACTATTTTTGGTGATTACTGTGAAATTAGCAAAGGATACACCGCATTGGAGCAAGCCAAATCATACAGGCACACCACGCAAAATCGATTTTTTTTTTTTTTGAAAAAAGTCCCAAATTTCAAACTAAATTCAAATTTTAATTCGATGAAAATGCAAATGGGAAGGTAATAAACAATTTACTTGGATTCTTATGTCCTGAGGAGGTATGGTTCCATCATTTAGAGGAAATGGAAATTCGTGCTAATTTCCAAAATTTGGAAATGTGTAGAATCTACTAGTGGAGCTATCCAACTCAATGAGGAGCACCAAAAACATGGCGTCTTTGAAAATAGAGTGAGCACCAGTGCTTGATTGAGAGTTTGGTAGCACAAGATGAGGCATCACATTGAAAATCGATCCAGTAATTGTTTTTTATTTAACCTACCGCAATTCTCCCGAGGACAATTATACGCACCAGTTCATAATATTCAATGACACTAGTGTGCTTTGATCGGTGCTTGTTAATTTTGTTATAAATTATGACATTCCATTTGAACATATAAGAACTGGTGCGTTTTGAAATCCAACTTACTGTTGTTCCACCTATAGTAAAAGCATACCCTGTGGTGCTCCTCCTGTTGTCTTAATCACCTGCCATATCTGAATCAACATATCCCTGTAGAAAAGTGTCTTAACCTCCAAAACATAATGCATGTGTAGTAGTACCTCTCAAATACCTGAGAATCCACTTTACTGCCTCC
>JZKD02S2127290.1:102295-132289 GCA_000966675.3 Picea glauca
TGGGAGATTGTTGGTTGTGGAGCCTGATTATCTTCTTGATTTATAGGTCTTTTACTTTCAGCCGTGTTTATACCCCATGAAGTATTTACACCCCAAAAGTATGTACACTCTTCCACGCAGGGGAGTGCAGAGGGGGGGTACCCTCTTTGCGGGGTCCGGGGAGCCTATCCCCCCAGCTGGGGTGTCTGGGGGAAAGCGGGCCCCCAGTAGGGGTTTGGGGGTAGCATCCCCCGTTGGGGGTTCGAGGGCGAAGCCCCCGAAGAAAAAATTTCCTTATAAAAGTATATTGTAATTTCATTGTAAATCTGGACCATTCATTATAAGGTCACAGATCTAATGGTAGAGATTATGTTAGGGTTTTTTGCCTTAGAAGGAAACCCTCTTTTATGAGGGAAATGTATTGCGGCTATGGTTGATGGTGAATATTGTATTCTGAGAGAGGAGACTGTGAGTGAAAGAAGAGGAAGTTATAGTGGGTTTTGTTGTAGGTTGTATCCCTTCATTTGCTAGATAATAATAAAGGAAGGACCTGGCAATTTCTCTGGTGGACGTAGCCCACACTGGGTGAACCACGTAAATCTGTGTCTCTCTTGTATTGTGTGTCTTCTGTGTTTTGTTTCTGCATTTGTTTTATTTTATTGCTCCGCGATCCTATTTTTCTAACAATTGGGAAATATTTTTTGAAGGAAAGGGAAGAGAAAATGGCAAAGATCAAGAAGAATTTAAAGGCTGCCTAGGATAGGTAGAGGAGTTATGCAGAAAAAATTATAGTTTTTAGATATATTAAAGTGGGCTAACATATGTTTTGAAAAGTGAAAGCGAAGAGAAGTTCGCAAGATTAGGAAGTTCCCAAAGTTGGCAGCCCTTTGAAATCCTAGAAAAGATAGGGTTGGTTGCATACATGCTAGCATTTACTGCGTCCATGAGAGTGCATAATATATTTCATGTGTCATTATTAAAGAAATATGTGCTTGACCCTAACCACATAATTGATTGGATTGTGATCCAAGTGGAACACGAAAGGGATTTCTAGGTGGAACCAATACACATCCTAGACAAGAAAGTCAAAGTGCTTAGGAACAAATCCATAGGGATGGTAAAGGTTCAATGGACCTGGTATGGTATTGAAGATGCTACATGAGAGCATGAAGAAAATATGTGGGGGGAAACCCGCAAATTTTTGACAATTTTGAAGAAAATAGAATATAAGAATGCAAGACTCCATTTTGAGTAGCTAGAATTTCGAACACACATCTCAAAGTCCTAGTCAACCTATACTGGGGACTTGAAAAAAGAATGGTACAAATCAATGGGCTTAGAGTAGTGAAGGGGGTACATTCCTTGGGTCAGCAAGTTGAAAGGAACAAGAGATTTTGGTTGGAACTACTGTTGTAGTTGTAAAATTGAAAAAAAAAAAAAGTCTTAGTATTATAATGTAAATTTGTGCATGTATATCGACATAGTGTGCACGAAGGATGATGCACAATTGTAGGGGAGGGGTAATGTAACACCCCCCCTATAATACCCATTTTAATTATTTATTAATTTAGATATAATGTATGTCCACGACCAAGAAATGTATATGTGAATTGTATTTCTAAATTTTAATAATAAAATGTGATGTCAATTGTTGGGGGATATAGACAGAGACGATAGATGATTAATCCACAAGAGAGGGGAGGATCTAAGAGACTGTCTAGGAGGGGTACAAGGGGGAATTACCCATGACTATTAATTCAACTCACTTCCTAAAAGTACTATTGGTATATGAACCCTATAATTTTTAATTGAGTGTCCCCTAAGCCAATCATTGAATACATGTAAGAGGGTGGGTGTGAGAGGTCACATCCCATATTTATTAGGAGAATGGGGGATGAGTACAATCAATTTGTGGAAGATTTTAAATCAATAAAGATAGCCAAATGAGAGGAAATATGTATGAGAAATTACAAAAAATTTAAACAGTTGTGTTTTTGAATGAACAATAGGTAGAGAACATAAAAGAAGATATTTGGAGCTGGAGAAACCATGGATGGAGAATTCTGGAGCATATTTGGAGTAGAATACTAAAGATCCATTTTTTCAATCCTAAAGAGTGAACTTATGGGTGAGTTTCACTATAACAATAAGTGATTATGTTGTTTTCATGGTAGTTTTCCAAGCAGTGAGCTCCATTGAGTTTCCCAGTAGTGAGATTCTTGGTTACTTGTCCCAGAGAGACCTTGATAAATGAATGGGATACCCGGTGGAATGAGAGCAGTGAATGGCTACATTTATTGGGTTTGACGGGTCGAGAGGAAGAGAACTGGTGGAAAATTAGGATAGATGTAGGAGAATACCAGTAGGTTGTGGGATTTTCTAAGCTATGAGTGGACAATGAGAGACCACCCTCTATAGTATACCTAGGGAGGTAATATGGGGTACCTAGGGAGGTACCCAATGGGAATGTGGTTATGTATTATTAGTGGAAGTCATTTAATATATGAGAATGTGGGCATTCAATGTAAGGTGGACTAGGTCCACTATATTAATAAAGGCCCACTATGGTAATTAAATGTAATAAATGTAAGAAGGATCTCTAGAAGGTTCTTATGAGATAGAGAGAGTTATATAAATAAGTGTAAGCAATGTAATGAAGCATAGTGAACAATATTGTGAATGTATCAAACATTGCTTGAGGAGTGTTATCCTTCCTTAAGGATTAATATATGGTGTTACCCTACCTCAAGGGTTTTCTCTATTTCTTGTATATAGTATTTTGGTGAATGGTTTGGCTTATTGTTGTTGATATTGTGGTTTTATTTTGATATTTATCTCTATATAGATTCAGTTACTTAACAATTGGTATCAAAGCACTTTCCTTGGCCATTTTTTATATTTTTTCTAGGGAAAAAGAGGGCAGCACACTTCAGGTTCAACTCTGAAGCTTTATGAGATGAATTTGGAAGAAAAAATAATTGTATATTTTAATTCCTCTCGTAAAAATACCCAATTTCAAAAAACAAATCAGCCAAAATGGATTCCGTGAAGTAAAGTTATGAGCATTTTAAATTCAACGGTTTTTTAGGGTTTTTCCATAAAAAGTCACGATTTTCTGCAATGTTATTTATACACCCTAGTTTTTGTTGAAGATTTATTCCAAACATGATATTTTTTATTGGAAGAGATGATGGCCCTAGTATTGAAGAATTTATACAATCTCACAAGTCATTATGGAAAGGGCAGTGGAAATTTTTTGTAGACTGGGGTTTCAAAGGTGATGCTCTCATATGGTGGAAATCATTTCAACATTCTGAGTGGATGTCACTTTCTGAGGAAGTACTTGAAAAATTGTTTTTAGATAAGTGGTCTCATACAAAGAGTAATGATAAAGACATCACCAAGAGTTTATTTTCATGTGAAAAAACTATATTACAAGTTCATGGTTGTATTCATAAAGAAAATGTCATTGTTTTCATTAACCCTAGTTGCAAACAAAATTTTATCAATATTCAGTTGGTTAATAGATTGCAAGTTCTAGCAAAGAATATTCAAAGCACACAGGTTGTAGGGAAAAATGTTAAACTTTTTAAATATTTGAAGCTCGGTATGGATAAATATGTGTTGCATTCAGATTTTGAGGCTCTAGATATGGGTGATGAAGACATTGTTTTGGGATATCCATGGATAGAATTAGTGGGTACCATTAATATTAATGTGCAAAAGAATTTTCTAAAGCTTTGGTACAAGAAAAAATAAAATTACATTGTAGGATGTGTCTCTTATTAAGAAAGATGGGCCCATGGAGGCTAGCAAAGAAGTTATTTATGAGTCTGAAGTTAAATCAGAGGAAGAGTCTACAGAAGGAGATGAAGAAAAACCATAGGAAGGACATAATCAGGAAGCTAAG
Organism: Picea glauca; assembly: GCA_000966675.3. Taxonomy (NCBI): domain Eukaryota; kingdom Viridiplantae; phylum Streptophyta; class Pinopsida; order Pinales; family Pinaceae; genus Picea; species Picea glauca. The sequence goes on from JZKD02S2127290.1 coordinate 106,185, forward strand.
GAAGTCATTGACTCAAAGGCACAAATTGTTGAAGATTTGAAGAAAAAAGAACAGATTCCTATAGTTGTTGTATATTTCCATACACATCATATAGAGACACAATAGTGATCAAGCCAAGGGCATGTGCATCAACACATTTATGCACCAACAGGGCACCATACAGGAAATCGATCAAGAGGTGCATGGAGGACTACCGGCACTATGAGAGGAGCTCAGGCTACAGAAACAATCCCATGGCAACCCCAACATGATGCAGAGTGAGATCAGGGTGGCAAGGCAACATATGAAAATCATGTTCGACTTCCATTGGGATGGATGGATAGTCATACTTGGTATTGTTTGGATACATTGCTTAGTCGGTCATATTGTACGGTTTATTCTCATGTTTTGAGGATGAAACATGTGAAGGGGGATGGAATGTAGTATACCTAGGGAGGTAATATGGGGTACCTAGGGAGGTACCCAATGGGAATGTGGTTATGTATTATTAGTGGAAGTCATTTAATATATAAGAATGTGGGCATTCAATGTAAGGTGGACTAGGTCCACTATATTAATAAAGGCCCACTATGGTAGTTAAATGTAATAAATGTTAAAAGGCTCTCTAGAAGGTTTCTAGGAGATAGAGAGAGCTATATAAAAAAGTGTAAGCAATGTAATAAAGCATAGTGAACAATATTGTGAATGTATCAAGCATTGCTTAAGGAGTGTCATCCTTCCTTAACGATTAATATATGGTGTTACACTACCTCAAGGGTTTTATTTGTTGCTTGTATTCAGTATTTTGGTTAATGGTTTGGCTTATTCTTGTTGATCTTGTGGGTTTATTTTGATATTTATCTCTAGATCTATTCAATGTAGTATACCTAGGGAGGTAATATGGGGTACCTAGGGAGGTACCCAATGGGAATGTGGTTATGTATTATTAGTGTAAGCCATTTAATATATGAGACTATGATCATTCAAGGTGAGGTGGACTAGGTCCACTATATTTTAGTATACCTAGGGAGGTAATATGGGGTACCTAGGGAGGTACCCAATGGGAATGTGGTTATTTCTTGTATTCAGGTATTTGGTACATAACAAGTGGAATGTTAGGTAGCTAGAGAGGTAGTGTGGGGGCCCAAAGGGCCCATAATAATAATAGTGGAGGTCATTCAATGTAAGGTGGACTAGGTCCACTATATTATTAAATAAGGCCCACTATGATAGTTAGATATAATAAATGGGTAGGTAGATATAATAAATGTAAGAGGACTTCTTAGAAGGTTCTACTTCTAGAAGATTCCTCCTCTAGAATGTTCTTAGGTGATGGTAGCACTATATAAAGGGGTTCAAGCAATGTAATGGGATATGAAGAGAGTATTTTATTTTTAGCGTTATCTCAATAGGAGGATTCCCCCTCGAAGAGGCAAGTGAACAGGAGAGGATCCCTTCCATAATAGGATCCATTATATGGTGTTTCCCTACCTCAAGGGTTTTGAAATAATAAAGTGTGGTTTCTTCTACATTGCTCTGTGTATATATTGTGTATTCAATATTTTTGGTGATTATATTTGTAGATCTATTTTGGATTAACAAGTGGTATCAAAGAACTTTCCTTGGTAGGAAGTATGGGCAAATATTTTTATTTTTTGCAGATTTATTTTTTCGGAAAAAAAGAGGGTCATGACATTACGAATGATTTTTCTATGTTTTTATGAAAATTTTGAAACAAAAGGTTGTATATCTGAGTTCCTATCAGAAAAAAACCCAATTTAAAAAAAAAAATCGTCTGAAACGGTGTCCGAGAAGTCTAGTTATTTGCATTTTAAAATATGCAAATTTCAGGGTTTTTTTTTTCCGCGGATGGCCACATGATTTTTTTGATTTATGTGTCATATGAGGCTAACTTTTTCAAAAAAAATTGCAGATATGAGTTCCTCTCACAATTTCACCCATTTTCAAAAAATGAATCGTCCAAATCGGAGTTCTGGTAGTGAAGATAACGTTGATTTAAAATCAGCTATGTTTTGGGGTTTTTCGTGACGGTGGTGGGACTGTAGAGTTCATAACTTTTCATAAGGTGCTCAGATTGTTACCAAATCAATGCCATTGAATAAATTATTTTAATATATTTATTTTGGTATATTTTATGTGATGTTTTCAATGGATATTTCCTCTCAAACCCTCGAAGAAATTCTATAGATGACTGAAGCATTCAAACCCCAATTGTATGATACATTATGTGGCACATTTCATGATAGATTGCATGACCTTGAAGATGGCCTCAATGATAGTTTTCGTAGTATTCAATATTCATTGGATAGAATGCATGACAGATTTCTTATGGAAGACATCAGGGATGAATATAATCAAGAAATATATGCTTGGTATTATTTTGAGGCCGATTGTGATGATTGGTATATGGATAGTTGTCATTTCTGGGATGACAACCACTTCCATATTTTATTTGATGACTCTACTCCACCTTCTTTATAGCACATCAATGTGACACATCATGAGCTAGTTATGATTACCAGTGTCTAGCATGCATATTATACAACGATATTGTTCCTTCCAGATTCAGCTTTGACGCTTTTCCACTATGTGGATGGATATTCTTATTTGGATCCACATGATAGGTGTCAGTATTTTTCAATTGGTTATTGGGTTCTGATATCTTCCTTGTGGAGTTCACATGAGCAATTGGACATGGGACCCTGGTTTGCAATGGCGTTTGGACTACTTCAACATTGTGGCTTCCATTTCTCAATGGGACCCTGGTTCTTTAGTCTACTTCAACACTATGGTCCACATTTATCCATGGGAACTTGGTTCTCTAGTCTGCTTCAGCACTATGGTCCACACTTATCCATGGGAACCTAGTTCTCTAGTCTACTTCAGCACTATGGTCCACACTTATCCATGCGACCCTGGTATATGGTTGTACATCAAGTGTTGAGGACAACGCTTTCATAAGGGGGATGGAATGTTAGGTAGCTAGAGAGGTAGTGGAGGGGGAAGAGGGCCCATAATGATAATAGTGGAGGCCATTCAATGCAAGGTGGACTAGGTCCACTATATTATTAAATAAGGTCCACTATGATAGTTAGATATAATAAATGTAAGAGGACTTCTTAGAAGGTTCTACTTCTAGAATATTCCTCCTCTAGAATGTTCTTAGGTGATGGTAGCACTATATAAAGGGGTTCAAGCAATGTAATGGGATATGAAGAGATTATTGTATTTGGAGCAGTAGCTCAATAGGAGGATGCCCCCTCGAAGAGGCAAGTGAACAAGAGAGGATCCCTTCCATAATAGAATCCATTGTATGGTGTTTTCTTACCTCAAGTGTTTTGAAATAATAAAGTGTGGTTTCTTCTACATTGTTATGTGGATCTATTGTGTATTTAGTATTTGTGGTGATTATATTTGTAGATCTATTTTGGATCTTAACACCCTCTTTTGTGGATTGATATCCCCAACTTGGGGGCGAATTTATGTTGAGATTTGGAATAACAAGTCTATGGTTGGGTGGAACGTCCATCCAAAGCAGTTGGTCGCACAACCATTTTTAAAAGATATGTGTTTATCTTGTTTCTACGTTGCATTTTGAGTTTAAGTGTTGTGTATTAACTTTGTATTTGAGAACAATTTATATGATGTTGTGTTGAGTTATTTAAATTGAATTCATGTCATTTTTAGTATGTTGTAGATGCATTTAATTAATGGCATCAAATAATAGTTAAATCTCTTTGTAATTCATAGTTGGAAAGCTACAGAAAATTAGTTAGCATAAAATTTCATTTTTATGTGTTTTCAGCATAGTAATGATCCTTAACTCAGCTGGGGGTTGTTACAACTATTCTCTGTACAAGCATACACATAGGAGTCGTGGAACAAGTTAAATAAATACATGCGTGTAAAGTCATAGGTGAGTTAGAGTGGGATATTTTTTAGGGAAGTGCTCTAGGACATGTATGCAAAGCGTGGAGGCATGAATGATGCAAGACATATGTTTGACACAATGTCTCAAATAAACGTGGTGGAATTCCTTGTCATGTAGGACACCTCTACAAGGAAAAAACTTGATAAATAATATGATAGTGAAATCTAGTGATTTTGTGTGGATTTATTAACTTATCCCTGCAAAATTCATATTAACATATATTTAGGAGAATATGTTTCACAATATGTGTCACTTTCAAACATTTTTGTAGTTGCTAGTAGGTGGGATGGTGTAGAAAAAGTGAAAAATAATAATGAAAGACATAAATGTTATAAAGAAATAATGGTGTAGCTAGATTGAGGTGAATATAAAGGTGCATATATCTCTCATAGGAGATAGATTACACCATCAAATAGTGGAAATTTATGCAAAGTTGGAGAAATTGTTTGGGCAGATGAAGGATGCAAGATACATTCCTGACATGAATTGTGTTCTTTAGGATGAAGAGGATAAGAAGGGACAAATTATTTGTCACTACAACTAGAAGTTTTCTTTTTCATTTGGGATTATAAACAATTTCCCTAGAACATATATCAAGGTCATTAAGAGCCTATGAGTATATGGTGATTTCCATTCTACCATCCATATATAAGATTGTTGAATGGTGTTTCAAGGGATGTCAATTGTTTCTATTTCTGTATACTTGTGGATGGAGTATGGACATTGTGCATGTAGGGAATATCTTTGATGGTATCTGATACTAACAATTTACATGCCAAATTATGTGTATAGTGGCTTATATTTATAACGAGGAATGGATTTTATTTTCTCATTTCTAAGTAGTTTTTTCAAAAGTAACGGAAAATATACAAAAATTATCTCAGAATTCAACACAACATGTGTAGGTATATGCGTGTTTCCTTTGAAATATAAGAGTGACCTTTACGCACTTTCCGTATAAAAAGTTCTGTAGTCGGTGTGTAACCAAAGAGTCAATTCCGTAATGTGTTTGGTGTGGTTACGCAGTGAAATAGGTCAAGGTGGAAAATAGGTTTTCCTTGTCGTAGGTGGTAGGTGTTTCCGCAGCAGTAACTAGTTGTCGTAGTGGGTAGGTAATTTCCTGATGTTGATCTCTGAGGAATAGAAAGAAACCTTCTAAGAAGGGAAATATCATTTTAGAAGTAAGAAGACACTCCAATCACTCTCACTTTGGTTGGTCTTCTAACTTGCTTTTCCTCGCCATTTTTTGGACTAGACTTTTTTAAGGTCATGAAGCATGGTATATTAGTAGGGTATAACATATGTGTAATGCATATGCCTTCTAAGAAGGGAAAGATTTTAAAAGTAAGAAGACACTCCAATCACTCTCACTTTGGTTGGTCTTCTAACTTGCTTTTCCTCACCATTTTTTGGACTAGACTTTTTAAGGTCATGAAGCATGGTATAATGGTAGGGTATAACATATTTGTAATGCATCTAGTAAGATAATCATGCATATAAATAAATATATATTTTATATTATTTGTAATTCAAAGGAGAATCTCATAAATGTTATGAAATAGATTTGTATATTTCTTACATGGATTATAAAAGTTTCATGGACCATATTGAAAATCTATTATGAATTGGTTGACCATGATTTATGATATAGTCATTTATTTTTCTTACATTTTATGATTAATGATGATATATGAAAGTATATTTTGGTTTTATAGTTATTTATTTTTCTTACATTTTATGATTAATGGTGATATATGAAAGTATATTATGGTTTTAAATTTTGATGGCATGTACCTTAAATCTTTTATGAATTGCTTGACCATGATCTATGATCTAGTCATTTATTTTTCTTACATTTTAGAATTAATGGTGGTATATGAAAGCATCTTATGGTTTTAAATTTTGATGGCATGTACCTTAAATCTTTTTTATGTTAGGTAAGAAAGATCTATGTTTTAGTTTGGGCATGGTTTGACGAGTGGAGAAATAATGTTTTGGTAACGATGTAAATATGATGGGAATTGTTTTTCACATGTGCATCATGTGAATTCATGTGAAATGGAAATATTATCTTTAGTTTAGATTCTAATATTTTTCAATTTTAGTTATAAGAGTACTTGAAGAACAAGGGAAATCGTTGCAAAGAATCTAGTCCCTACTTCTTGAAAGGAGTTTGTATTTGATTCATGAGCATACGCTAGTTCTTAAAGTTTGAGGTGGAAGAATCTTTTCAAGTCGATTTCTCTGGCCTCACTGTATATGTAGCTAAGGGTGAGATTGTTTCAAATTTTGCTTCAATACTCACATTTGGGTACGATCCTTATGGTAATCGGGTTCAAAAATAGAACTGTCAAATCATTTTGTTGTGCTTCAGTAAGTATTGGGGTGCAGTGTTTAGGATCTAGTTTAAAATAGTCAAGCTTAATGTCTAGTGCTCTTTTTTTTAGTAGGAAGATATTTTATATTCACCCAAAAACTTTGACTCGTGTTATGGTACATCTTATGTTGACCATGTGTTGATTATTCTTGATTTATATCTACATTTCAAATTTTATCATAGCATCCACTAACGTCATTGTAAAGTCTTGATCATGTGTTATGCTGATGAATTTGGAAGTTCTCTCCTTTTAGTAGAAAGATGTAATTTGCAATGTGGGTCTTTAGTGATTAGTTGCAGAAGAGATCCAAGTGTAGTTAGGAAACAATATAGACTATTTGATTTGCTATTATACTAGTTTGAAATGACTTGGTTCATTATTGTTTTTGGGTATTCTATTTATGATAAATTGCAGGCTTGGAAAAACCAACTTGTGATCCGACTAGAATTTGTGTTTCTCAATCTATTCCCTAGCAGTCCTTTTTTGTTGGATGCCTTTCGTCATAGATAATATTTCTTGACATTGATTCAATGATTTTGGGCTGTAAATTGTCCTTCTCTGAAAGTTTTTTATTCAAGTTGCTCATACGTGATGACATGTGATATGCAGGGTTTGTTCTCCATTAGAAGGATTGATTATTTGATGCAATAATTTGCAGGTTAATAGACTTGAAGGTTTTTGGATACTGGGTAGTTCACATCTCGAACAAAAATGTTCCCTATTAGGCCTTTATGTAGGATTCTTTTTGTTATAGGCATCCATTCTGAACACTTCATCAAGTAGTTTTTGGGTTGTAAATGGCCTTCATTTCATTAGAAGATTTTTTTTGTTCTACTTGATCAATTAGATAATGTGGGGTCTCCATTTTGTTGGTGGGACTGGCCCATCTAATTAGGAAAGAATGTTTTCCAACCTAGTTAGCTCCGTTGGTTTGATTTTGAAATCCTTGAGGAATATTTTGGGCTGCTTGCATATGTATGCTTTTAGTGTCTAGATTTCCCTTGAATCATGTCTGTTCCATCTTGAGAATATTAGTTTTGCAACCTTTCCAAATGGAATTTTGATTCTGTGTATACTATCATAGCATACATGCATTCAATGTTTAGGTTCCTATTGTTTGTGCACATCTCTAGCCTTAACAGGAGATATCAGCACAAGGAGGTGACCTGTAAGGTTTACCTGGATCTAAGTTGTGCTAAAATAAACATTTTTGGACTTAAAAACAATGGAAATAAGAGAATTGTACAAGTCAACATGAGTTCAAAGTCGAAGTACAAACTACCAAGTTGGGAAACCATGGTGGTCATTATGAGGACTACCAAGTGGGGAAACCATGGTGGTCGTTATGACTTATGTGGGCACAGGGGTGGCATGTAATGTTTACCTGGATCTAAGTTGCGTTAAAATAGACATTTTTGGACTTAAAAACAATGGAACTGAGAGAATTGTACTAGTCATCATGAGTTCAAAGTCGAAGTCCAAACTATCAAGTGGGGAAACCATGGTGGTTGTTATGAGGACTATCAAGTGGGGAAACCATGGTGGCCATTATGACTTATTTGGGCACACTATTGCAGTAATGGGCTTAGTTGGTTAGTGCATTGCCTTTAAGGCTTTGTTAATGTTTAAAGCAACCACTCTTTCAACTCATAATCAAATTATACCCAACCACATACATTTAAGATCCATATGCATCCAAGCACTAATCGACAGAAATTTGTGATCACCAGTTCCTCCACAACTACTCTAATACCATATTTTACTTTGATTAAAAAAGTGTTTTTACATTTCTTTAAATTCACAATTACCACATTGCTACAAACACATGCTCCCAATTTCATCCATATAATAGATTGTTTTTTCTAGCTCGGTGTAGAGATTTCCTAGAATAATTTTGACAGCTTAAATTACCCTTGATAGTTGTTTCTTAGACCACACTACAAGCTAGCAAACAAAAAGACAAATGTAGCAATGATGGATAACAATAACACTACTAATTAACTCATAATTAAGGTACATACTAACGTCTTCATGCTAATTAATTTATATATTAATGTTGATGGACAGTATTAACAACCTTTGTACCTTTAGCTAAGCACCATTGATTTCATTTTTGATGAATCATATTAAAATCCTTCGTATCCCTTTTGGCTAAGAGACATCTCTATTTAGTGATCTCCTTAATCCTCAAGGAAGAGTGATCAATCTTTATTTGATATCGATTCTAATTGAATACAGTTAACCCTAATTTTATCAATCAAATCTTAATTCATCATGGTTATTATGAATTTGATTCTCATAAGAAATACACTTAAAATTTTCCAGATCACCTTACGTTATTTTTTCTGAAAAAATAAAAGAATTACGTTCCAAATAAATCATACAAAACAGGATTTGATCCCTCTTTATTTTTACAACACTTGTAATTACAAATGGAAATCTATTCTTCCATTTCTCAAGATGTTAAGTGGTAAAAATAACAATACATCTTGTTAACCATCGTTGTCATAACCCTAACCCTATTTACGAAAAATTTTTTAATAATAAATTTCTCTGAAAGTAATGGGAGGGAAAGGAACATCACACTATATATAAAAATAATATAATAATGTATACGATGAACAAGTTTCAAAATCGCGCAGATCATTATAAGGTAAGATAACTATTAATAATTAGAACATAGTCAGCTTTCCACTCGTTAAATTATATTAGTGATTATTAGAGTGAGCAAGAGAATAGATTTATCTCTTATAATGGATTGTCAATTTCATAACCGAGATACAATTTTTATGTGAAGATGGTCGAATCTCAAGCGGCATCCTGCCCATTCCATATTGTGTCCATTGATTCTTCTGCTTTACACGCACACAATATGGCAGGAATAGAGGATATCACTGTCTCAATATAGCCTGAGCACGCCTGGGATATCACTGTCTCAAGAAAAGTTTTTATATCCTTGTAGTTCGATGACAGAGACAACATTAGAATCGGCCACTAATATATGTATAATGCTATAAATAATAGATATATGGTATGATCATTGATATTGGATTATGTTGAACCAACAGGTAAAGCAACACTATGTATGACAGTGACATAAATTTTGTAACCGAGATATAATGTTGACGTAAAGATGGTCGAAGCTCAAGTGTCATGTTGTCCATTCCATGTGGTCCATCTCTTCTACATTGATTCTTTCTCTTTACACACACGTTGTATGGAGCACATATTTGTCTCAATATATCCTGAGAACGCCTGGGCAATCACTCATATCATTTTCAGGTTCCAAATGTTTTGTCTGAGAATTGATTGATCATGAGTAGGAATTGATTGATCATTTCTGAGGATTGATTGCTCATCTCTCCACTAGGAACGTTTTTATATGGTTGTGATTCGATCACAAATAATAATAATAAAAGTTTTTAAATGGTTGCAGTTCGCTTACAGAGATAACAACAAAAGAAACAGCTCTCATATATGTATGATGTTATTTCAAACATTCCAAGAACACAATAAATATCAAGAATTTGTACTTCATGATGTTAAACCTGGTCAAAAGAAGCCTAAGATGTCAACAGAAATAACACAACAATGTTTTTCATCTTCAATCATTCTAAACTTAATGAAAGGTGTTTTGAAATGATTAAAGTTGATTATTTAAGATAACTTTATCTAATATGTACATCGAAACTATCCATTGTACTTGGCATTCAAAACCGATTTAGCTTGCCACTTGTCATATTTGTTCCTGCATGGATAGTGTGTGGAGGCATACACAACCTCTCTACTCAAGGACTGGACCATGGAATAACTGCCACTAAACCACGAAGCTCAGAAGAGAGCCATGTTCAATTCCTGCCACTAAACCCTCAAGCTCAGAAGAGAGCCAATTTCAATTCCTAGGTATTGTTTTTTCTACCTTCTTTCCTCTAGAAAAATTTCTCCTCCCTTACAATTACAGTATAGAGAGACCCACACAATTAAGATATAAATTTTTTATTGAAGACACGGTGGTGCCATCTAAGAAGACGACCAAATATGAGTTGTGCCACCTAGCCAGAGGACCGTTAGTAGGGGTAAAGAGCATCAGGGGTTGTAGGAAGAAGGAGTCGTTCCCAACTGATGACCCATCTTACGATAGAGGTCGCCACCAGACATAAGAAACATCAACCGAGAGGAGGGGTGGTCCACCAAGGGAATCCCAGGATTTCCATTGCCGTGCCAAAGAGCAGTCCATGTATTCCCCATGTACTCCATACTTCCATCATTGTTATCAAACAAAATGTCCTGAAAATTGAACAATTAATCAATAAAATCCACCATGGTCATGAAGAGTGGATGGTTGAAATAGAATACAGGGATCACAAACCATGTCTATTCCTCTTGGGCGTCCCCGACATACACTGCCAAGAAGCCCTTCAAAATGTCTTTGGGAGGATACCCACTTTTCTTGTCATTTTCCTCCACAAAACTTACACAATGACATGATAAGTGGCGGCCAATATGCATTTTTGTATGAGCAAGAAGAATCGAGCAACTGCCATAGGTCTTAATGTGACTTGTACGCAAACACTGATCCTCATCCTACCCACTCAAATCTGGATGCACTGTCGGTGTTTTTGCACGAAGAAGAGTCTCCTGGCTAAGTGAATGGCTATGAGAAGTATTGTTCCCATGAATTTGATTATTTGGCGTATAATGCAGTCTTGAGCCCTTGCATAGCACAAATCCTCTCCAGAGCTTTATAAACTTGTGATCTCAGAAACAACGACTAGTTCTATGGTCCAATTGATGAAGATACATGCAATGTCAACCAATAAGTGAAGTTCTTCAAGAGACAGTGCGAGTACAACTACATATTATTCAACTACTGCAATAGCGAATGGTTTTGTGGGCTATGCCACAACATCACTACAACAATAAAATAGGATTTGAAACCTAGTACGTCTTACCTTTATTGTTCTTATTTTTCTTGGTAGGAAAATATTACTTTTGAACAGGCTCTGAGAGAGACACACTATTGAATTGAAATAGCGACAACAGACTCCACAGATTGTGAACATGGCTTGCATTGTAGCAGGAAATTCTCCCTCGATCTTCATCTTCTGCAGGTCCCCCTTTATTGCCAACAAGAGCCCTTCGTCTTTGTTCAAGAGGAAACGCCCACCGAGGCTGGATGTTTCGCTCCAGTTGTTGGGACCAAATGCACCATGTGTGGTCGTGGAGCAGCTGATGGAGGTCAATGTGGAGGGTTTTCATGGAGGTTGTGCTGCCAAGAACCTACATGCTTGCATGTCAGTGCATGTCGATTTTTCAATTTTTTTATTTTCAAATTATTTTATAAATGTGACAAATACTAAAAATATAATAAACATACCATAGGAAATTATGTCTTATCAAGATGCATTGGCCAATCAAAAATTAAAACTCAGAAATTCCAAAAATTCCAAAAATAGATTTTATTTTAAAAAAATAAATTTTAAAAATATTGTGAAAACAAGTTAAGTAATTGGTTGTGAAATATTTTATGGAACTCCAAAATACACAAATTAATAAATCAAAATGCATGGGTTAATAGGCGGTCAACCATGGTTGACCGCCAAGTGAAAGCTATAGTCCTAGCCTTGGCCTGAGGGATAAAATAATATATAGAAATTTACAATGAAAATACCTTTGTAGTCATTCATTGGATCATTCTTCTACTTTTAAATAAGCCTTCCTTGTCTTATCATTATGAAAATTAGGGTTTCGTTCTCTTCGATCTGCATGTAATGTGAAGATAATTCGAATCTAATGTAATCGACGCCTTCTTCGCCACTCACACTGCAACAAACACAAGCAAACATTGAGATGAATTTTTCAGTCCGTTTAGATTTCCAATAAGCCTGCAAACATCAGATCGCATGCTTGAGCACACCATATCCCATACACGATTCGAAATCTCATACACGATTTTTATCTAAAAAAATTTCCAACGTTGTGACTAACTGTGGAAACTTACATACTCAGATGTCAAATAACGTTACAAATATAAGCAATTCAATCAACATGATTACCAAAACAAACTCCTACTCCTAAATAATTATGTGTGGTGTATGCACATATGCCATATAATGTAAAAGACCTCTCTATTAAGATGGGGTCTTGATACATCATATGCATGTATCCCTACCCATAATTGTTTCAATTCATTGATCAATGGCTACGAATTAGACATCCATTCTCTTCACTTGTCTTTCAATATGGACTATAATATCCAACAAAATATGTCCATTGTTGGGCCATGGAATTGTCATCTTTTTTACATCCTCTTTCCCTAATTTCAATCCCTTCTTGCTTGCCCATAACCTTGTATTAATGCTTATTAATCCATTTTAATGCTTATATGCAGGATTTAGAACCAAGGTGTTTTCCATTGTATGTCTTTATTATTTCATATGAATTATGGTTAAATATTAGAGAAATAACATATCTTGCATTTATCTTTAAAAAATGGTTTAGTATGTGATTGTTGCAGAACTAGTTTCATTGTTGTTACTCCTACAACTAAAGAGTCATGATGTGGGTACTTGAGATTTCTTGTATGATGCTACTATGTTTGTTGTTACTCCTACGTTGTCATTGTCGTTACTCCTATGTTGTCACTGTTGATTTCTTGTACCGGGTTTTATTGAGTTAAAACATGCTTATCCTCAAAATATCTCAACAACCTAGATTGTACTTTTAGAGAAATTATTTTTTTAAGATTTGTTGTTACTCTTGGTTGTGCCATGGATTTGGACCATCAACAACCATTTTGGATATGGAAAGAATCTTGGAATCATTAATAATATTAGTTTGAGTGGTTAACCAAGAATCTTGGAATTCTTGGACAAAAGATCTTGGAGTTATTTATTATTTGCTAATTATTTGCAAAAAAACTTGGAGTTATTTATTATGTGTTAATTGTTAGCAAAAGATATTCAGTCACTTTTTATTTTAATTGTGGTTTTATAATTTTTGTAGTGTGTGATTTAATTAATTTATTTAATTTATTTTCTTTGCATATTTGTAATAGATTGACTTCTTTTGATTAGTTTAATTAATTTAATTAATTTATGTTGTAATTGTTGATGTAGAATAATATCAACACTTTGTTTTATGAAGGCAGGGCCCACTCCAATAAAACAGAGTGCCTTGTAGTTTAGATGGTTTCTTTGATTTCTTGTTGTGTAATTTCATTATGAATTCATGTAGGATTTATTTTATTTTATTTCGTTACTAGTTTCTTGATTCAAATTGTTCTTGTAATTGCTCACGTGAGGTTGTGTTTATATATTTATGCAAGTAAGTACTCATGTTGGATTTCCTTTATTCATTTGGTTCTGATAAATGCATTTTAGATTGGGTTGCATTCTTTCATGCCATTGAATAACTATGCTTAACGCGATGACTATATTTGTTAGTCTAGGTAATGACATGGATCATCTTGGCAAGGATTGGGATCTGATTTCAAGGACTTAGCTAATTTATTTTCCAACAAGTAGTTAATCAATTTCCCTTCAACGTGTGTGATTTATTTTCAGCAAGTGTGATTTCCTTTCATGCAAGCGTGATTTTTTTTCCTACAAGTGTGGCATTTCCTTTCCTACAAGTGTGATTTCCTTTCCTGCAATTGTAACATTTACTTTCATACAAGTGTGATATTTACTTTCTACAAAAGTGTACTTTCAATTCCTGCAAGTGTGGTATTTACTTTTTTGCAAAAGTGTGCTTTCAATTCTTGCAAGTCTGGTATTTACTTTTTTGCAAAAGTGTGCTTTCAATTCCTGCAAGTGTGGATTTATGTAGAACCTTGCCAAAGCTTGATAATTTTCTATACTCTGACTACAAACGTAATCATTGATCTTATGACTATAACACATAGAAACAATATTTGTTCCTACATATACAGTGTATGTCAGTTCACAAGTTCCATACGAACCTTGGATTGATAATTAAATGCAAAGTCTTTTAGTTGTCTTTCAGAGAAATTCGAAAGGTGATTAAAAGACCCGACGTCCATTTTTCACAGACAACCATGGAGGTATATTTTTGTTGATCACTACCATTGTAAATTCAAAATAGTTGGCGTTGTAGAGAGAATATGAGTTAAATCCATCCGTGGTCATGCACCTGCTCAATGCCCACCTGGCAGAGCTCTCAGAATCCTCAGTGATTTTGGTTCTTCTTAAGAACTCACAACAGAGTTCTTCTCAATGCACCGTTGTACATATGCTCAATGCCCACTTGGCAGAGCTTCACAGAACTCCTCAAAGCTTCTGTCTGCAACTCTATCTTCTCCCACGTAGCCTTGCCTCCAAGGTGTTCAGCAACCTTGAGGTCTTCCCTGAGTTGTTGATTCCAGTTCCTGTGCCACAACATGTCTTTGTCTGAATCCGCAGAATTCAGAAGTGCAACCTTTGTGCACGGCTATCAGAACCCGCAATGTTCTGTCACACCCTCCTGGTGTGAAGCCTCAAAGACCTTCACTTGAAATCAGACACACTCTTGCAAATGAAAACCTACAACATACATCTATAGCATACATAAAGAACACTCACAGACATCCACATAACACAGAAATACATGCAAGAAAAACTGCTTCTATTTATATTAAAATGGAAAATGCCTATTTGTACAAGGTGTTCCTAAGCACGGCCTGTAACAAGGTCTCATCTCTTCTCTCTTCTCTTCTCTCAGATTCTATATTCTATCTCTACTCCTTACAACTACAACAACTACCAACATGAGATATGAAATCTCTTTTACCTGAGGGGGCTCTTTGAGTTCTTCCCTCCAACCTACCTACCCTATTCAATTGCATTGAATGGGTTGTCTAGTCCAGCATCTGGATCTAGATCTCAACCATATAAACATTAAAGTACTACCTTATCTACAGCCTACGCAAAGGCACGACTCTATGGCTCAACATCCTAGACATTAAATTACATTAAATTCAAGTTTTAAATGAGGACTGCGCCTCTCTCTTCATCTTGAATGCACACACTTGACACGGTTGGTTGGCTGGTTGGTTGGCTAACATGGAGAGATGCTCCTACATCATACTCCTCAGCTGAAAAATTCATGAGCTCCTTCTCATGAGCTTCCCATCTCTGATGTTGAAATCCTTCTAGATCCCAAATCATCCTTTGGAGCTATTCATCTGCTCCATCTCCTTCCTGATGTTGCTGCTACTGCTGCTTCCTCCTTTCTTCTCAGCTGCTCCTTCCTGGCAGTTTCTGCTAACCTCAACATCAGCCTTTTGATCTCCTCGATCACTGCATCCAGTTGCTCCAATGGCTGGTCATGTTCATGCAGTCTCCTCAGCTACAAATTTTTTCTGCAATTGGGTAGATCATCATGATCTCCCATACCATCCTCTTCTTCTTCATCTATGGCCTCAAGTTGCCACTCTGCTGCAGACTTATGTTCTACAGTCTCCCTCTGACTGACTTGTTGTCTAGTCACCTTCTTTGACAACTCAACTTATATCAATTCTCTTGTTGGCTCTGGATTGTTCAACCAATCCTCCAGCATCTCTAGCTCCATCTCCCATGGAGTGATAAATCTGTCTGCTCTCTCTTTGGCTTCCTTTTGTTGCTAGCTTCCGTGCTGCTGCTTCTTTATTTTCAGCTCCCTGGCCGAAATCATTGAGTCATTCCTCAGAATGCTCATTCTCTTTTCCTTCTTGGGCAGCTTCAGATATTTTCTCCAATCCTTCTGCGACAGTCTCAGCTGGTTGTCCTTCTGTTGTCGCTGCACCTGCAACACAGATTTTTGGCTCCTCCTGGGCAAGTGGTAGGAATATATGTATTCCCCCAATCATTAGAAGGTCCTTCATATCCTCCTCTTCTGTCAGTTGCATATACTTATCTAAATACATCCCTGAGCTCACTTTCTCTGTCAGCTCTTCCAGCTGATTCCAACTCATATGCTCATCCCTGCCCACATGGCAATATGGGATATGTTAACTGCTCTCCTGGCAAATTATGAGATCAACTGATCCCATCTTCATCAGCGCTCCTTGCTATATTGAACTCACCTCCGAGTCCATGAGACCTTCATATAGTCTCGAATGCTCATCTTTGCCCACATGGCAATCTGAGATGCTTCCACTACCCTCCTGGCAGTCTTCGAGATCGCGCAGCAGCCTCATTTCATTGCCCAGCTGGCAATGTGAAATTCTCTGGCTTTCCTCATGATATTCTCTAAGATTCCGCAGTGATCTCAACTCCTTGCCCACTTGGAAAACTGGAAATTCTTCTCTTCCCTCATGGCAGTTCTTGAGATCCTCATCTGATCCCAATTCATTTTCTTCATCATTGACACCTCTCCTAGTCTCTAGTTCACATACCTGAACCATCTCTTTAGGTCCGTCGAGGTTTTCAGCATACCTCAACCATCCTCTTAACATCCTTCGCTGCCTTCTAGCCATCAACTCCTTGACTGGCCATTTTGCTTTTGGTTTCTTCATGGGCCATTCATACACCCATCTCGACCTCTTATCCTGTCGCATCCACAGTTCGAGATTTTCTATGTCTACCCTTATTTCATAGAGCTCTTTATCCATTTTTGCAAGCTTTTCTGCCTTGCTCTTCCTCCCAGCATGCCTATGGCCTTCAGTAACCATGGTGTTGTCTCTGTCTGCTTTCCTAGCAAACATGTTGTTGTCACTCCGCACTAAGAGTGTTTCCAGATTCATCCTACAGTCCTCCTGACTGCCTTCTTGATTGTCGCCTACCTGCAAACAATCACCACAGAGTCTCCAGTGCTCTGTCTTCCTTTACCTTCTCGCTTCACCTGAAATACACAAGTGAAGTCCCTGCTCTGATACCACTTGATGTGTATCAGAGTGCTCTTTACCTCTTCTGCTCTCTACTCATACAGAAGAGGACAGAACTTTTGAACATTCTGGGAGAAGGTACTCTACCAGCTGGGCATTGAGATATTGTGTAGACAGGCACAGGAGAAGAGAACTCTTTGAGTTATGGAATTTAGAGGAAGAATCCACTAAAGGATCTTCACGGGGTTGTTGAACACCCTGATAGACTCAGCAAGAGGTTGCTTGAGTCAAGGATAACTAGGAGGGAATCTAAGTTCTCCATCTGAGGGAGGAAGGATGAAGAACTGAGTTTCTTGGGAGGTTGAAGCCATAGGAAATCTCAGGACGGATAGCACCGTTTGTGCGCACGTGAATACCCTGCAGAGGGCAGGAGTTGAAGAATCCTTCGAAGGTTCAGAGGAAGGGAGAAGCTCAGGAGGATGAGTGCTTTTACGCACAAAGTCGTAACTGCAACGAGTGCAGGAGCTTCAGAATCCTTTGACGGGTTCAAAGTACCCAAAGCTCAAGAGGGACAGCGTTTTTACACGCGCAGTCAAGAACTCACAGTCATGGAGTTCACGGAGACAAAGCAAAGGTCGAGGCCTTTGAGGACTTGGAATTCTCCCAAGGCTGGGAAGAAAGCGCAGCAGCTCAGGAGGGAGCACAGCAGCAGTCAGATCGGCTGGAGAAAGAGATCTGGACCGTTGAAGATTTCATGTCCAGGAAGGAAGCTCAGGAGGAGCGTACAGGCATAATGGATCTTGACCGTCAGATCTTGATCCAGAGACCCGACATCCGTCAGATTTGTCGAGAGTTGCATGAGGTTTAAGCCCTCAAAAGAGAGGAGAAAAGTCTCGAAAGGTGTTGAGCCATCGGGATATCGGCGTTCGTGATATCCGGGATATCGAGGACATGACGAGAGTCACTCGACACCAAGAACCCCGAATCAGCGAGATTTAATCTGGACCATTCGTTTGGGAGCGGACGCGTGTCATGAGATTACCCACATCTAGGATTCAGGCATCAGAGGTTGGAAGAGGAAGTCTTTCGACTTCACGAGTGGCGAAAAGGCGAGAGCTCTGTGTATGTGGGCCTAACTGATGTCACATCGGGATATCGGCACTCGGGACACTTCAAGTCTCGAAATAGCGATATTGGATCAGGGTCATCCATCTGTTGGGGACACGTGGCGGATATCCAGATTATCGGGAGAAGCCCCGATAGAAAAGTCAAACCAGAGCATCGGAGTTCGGCATTTCACGAGTCCTGAAGACGAGGAGCTCAGGACATCAGAAGTCATGAAATCGCAAAATGGATGTGGACTGTCCATCTGGAGAGGATGCGTGGCAGTGATCGAAGCTTCCGGGAAAGGTCCCGATAGGAGAGCCACATCGGCATCATCGGAGATTGGGATATTGGGAATCCTGTGGACACAGGGTTTATTCATTTCGGCATTGTGATGTCTGAAACCCCGATAGGAGACAAGGCTGTGGTCTTGTGAGATAGTGGTCATATGGACCAAGAGCTTAGCCAGGAGGGCTAACGCGTAAAGTGCCATATCAGAAAATCGGTGATCGGGAGATCGTGGGGACAGAGGTTCGTGACATCGAGGATCGTGAAACCTTGAATCCCGATAAGGAGATAAGACTGAGGTCTTATGATGACTATTCATATGGACTAGAGAGCCTAGCCAGGAGGGGTTAAGGCAGCAGAGGAGCGCATCGGAAAATTGGAGGTCGGGAGTTCGAAAGGACAGAAACTCTTGACATCGGGAAATAAGAAACCTCGAAACCCAAGATTGATTCGGGGAAAAGTCATAGGCGCATGCAGAGGCCGTGACAGGGAGAAAGAAGGACCTGTGGATTGGGTTTTCATTAGAGATTCCAGCAGGGAATCAGAAGAGTTGATTTGGCTCACATGAGGAATTGAATGATCCTATGAGCAGGGGTGCAATGAAGGTGTGGTAGTGAATCGTCTTACTGCATCAAGTGGTATCAGAGCTCTCAGAATCCTCAGTGATTCTGGTTCTTCTTAAGAACTCATAGCAGATTTCTTCTCAATGCACCGTTGTACATATGCTCAATGCCCACTTGGCAGAGCTTCACAGAACTCCTCAGAGCTTATGTATGCAACTGTGTCTTCTCCCACACAGCCTTGCCTCCAAGGTGTTCAGCAACCTTGAGGTCTTCCCTGAGTTGTTGATTCCAGTTCCTGTGCCGCAGCACGTCTTTGTCTGAATCCGCAGAATTCAGAAGTGCAACCTCTGTGCACGGCTATCAGAACCCACAGTGTTCTATCAAACCCTCCTGGTGTGAAGCCTCAAAGACCTTCACCTGAAATCAGACGCACTCCTGCAAATGAAAACCTACAGCATACATAAAAAACACTCACAGACATCCACATAACACAGAAATACATGCAGGAAAAACTGCTTCTGTTTATATTAAAATGGCAAATGCCTGTTTGTAAAAGGTGTTCCTGAGCACGGCCTGTAACAAGGTCTCGGCTCTTCTCTCTTCTCTTCTCTCAGATTCTCTATTCTATCTCTACTCCTTACAGCTACAACAACTACCAACATGAGATATGAAATCTCTTTTACCTAAGGGGGCTCTTCGAGCTCTTCCCTCCAACCTACCTACCCTATTCAATTGCATTGAATGGGTTGTCTAGTCCAGCATCTGGATCTAGATCTCAGCCATACAAACATTAAAGGCCTACCTTATCTACAGCCTACGCAATCTATGTCTCAATAGCCTAGACATTAAATTACATTCAATTCAAGTTTTAAATGAGGACTGTGCCTCTCTCTTCATCTTGAATGCACGCGCTTGACACGGCTGGCTGGCAGGCTGGCTGGCTGACGTGGAGAGATGCTCCTGCATCAAACAACCTATTCTAGATTATGGAAATTTTATGCCAGTCCCCTTCCTCATGTTTGGACCTGCGCGGCCTTTTCTTTAAGCGCTTCTAATTTATGTACTGTGACTTCCTCCTGAACTATTGTTGTGCATTCTGCATATGTCTGCCCCATATTCTTCTTCTCTGCCTCCAACTGCGCGATCATTTATGTTTCTTTCTCTTGGAGGGGTTCCATATGTGCCTATCTCTCCTATTTGTGCCCCTACACCATCTTTAGTTCGGCCTGCAATCTCTTCATCTCATGTGTTCCTTTTAAACACTTAGTGGTGCCCATCGTCTTCTGCCTTTGCTTGAGGTCATGGATTTCGACATGTATCCTCTCTTTCTCCTAATCCCACTGCTAGACCTTCTCATCTTCCTTTAGCGTTGTCCAAAGTTGTGTTGTTCTATCAAACAATTATGCTGTTGTATTGACTTGTTTCTCCAACTCTGCTAGTTGGAGTGCAGCTTTTGCTTTCCTCTTCTCCCTAACCTTAGGTAGAGTCATCGGAATTAATTTTTCCTTCATTTCCTCAATCTGTTTTCTATATTGGTCATGGTTTGGACAATCTGATTGATTTTTTCCTCTGTACTTGGACTCTCGGCCTACGCATTGTCCGAAATGTTCCTATAGACTGTTGTCACCCCCTGTTCAATTAAATTTGCGCACTCTTTCTGTTCTTTGGTCTAGAACTTTACTTGTTTGAACACGAGCTCCAGTTCTTCCTTGTCACTCTTAATTTTCTACAGTTATGTTGCATCTATCCTCATGCATGATTGCACCTCCTATGCGACGCTGACTTGGAGTATGTACAATGCCTTTGTTGGTATCTTAGCTAATACCATGTCAACCTAGGCCAACTCTTTTAGTGGCGTCTATGTTGTGGTTTCATCCATCTGTAGCATGTCATTTGTTATTTTGAATGTTGGACTCATTTACGCAGTTGTGTGAATAGTGTGTTATGTTTGTGGTGTAGTCCTTGTCATCGTTGATGTTTCTCCCTCAGGGAAGGATTTTGTTCCCATTTCATACCTCTACGCAATTCTGATTTTCTCAAGGACCTGCTTTATGCCAACCAGATCGTCTTGTATCTGCCCCCTTTGGTTCTTGTCTTCCTCAAAGTCTTTAGCGATGCGGTATCGCACGTTCTCAGCCACGAGGTCAGCATCATCCTCTCTAATTTTGTACTCGGGTGGCTCTTTGTTCACCTTTTCCTTCTTGTGCATTCCTCCTGTCTATGAAATTGGTCGCTTAGGTGGCCCTGGATCTTGGGGATTAGATGCTGAGGGGGTTCCCTGTGTTACCGTAGCCTCTTCTCCTTGTTTTTTTTTTGCAAGTCAATGTCCTTCTTTCCTACCTGCGCATCCTTCTTTGTTGCGTCCCCCTTCTTTTGATGCGTCGGCTTCTATGTTGGTTTTAGCTTTTTGGGCGCGGCTTTGTCTTCTGCAGGTTTCTTGGCCTGCCCTATGTCCACCTCCATGCCCTTAAGTACTTCCTAATGTAATACTCAGATCTTCCAGTTGTCAGACCAATCTCTCATGGCCATTTCTATGTCTTCCTCTGTGACGCAATATCTCAGTTGAAGCCACTTCTTTCCTTCATGCCTGCACACTTGGATCCACATGTTGTGCATGGACGCCTTGAAGTTGGCGATGTCCTGGAATTGCGCAACTACCTCTAGGGTTATTCGCTAAGTGTTGGATATACTCTCATGTATCTATGTAAAGTACCTGGAAAAGGTACCCGTGTTTGTTCTTTTGTGCTTGGGGTCGAAGTTTCTCCCTAGCGACGTGTATCGAGTTGCATGGCACCGACCTATCCAGCTGCAAAAGTATGAATATGGGGGTTCTCTCCACCCCATCAGCATGATCAGCATGAGTAACCACGAGTAGTGGAACTCTGTGTTGAGGTACAACACATCTTTGCAATCCTCCATGAACAGGTTGAGAAGGTAAGGGGCCCAGCTGAGTGACATGCCATTTGCACTCTGCATTGCAGCTGCGAAAACCCCAGCAGGGACTTCTTCCTTGTGACATTTTCGCACCATTTTACAAGCCATGATTTTAGTGGCCATCTGTGTCGCGACATCACTAATATTTTTGATAATTATGCAACATGACCCCCTCTATGATTTGTATGTACTCTTCCTTTATTCAATGAGTGCCTTCTCATTGGTTTTGTCATCCAAGTAATGTGTGGGGTTCTCACCCATTGATGGTAGTCATGTGATTTCTACTATTAGCTCTACATCTATGGAGATGGGTTGTTCCATCCAGAGGAATCCTCCAGGGAGGACCTCTATCAATTGCTTGATGCAGTTGTTCACCTATTTCCCCCTTCCAAAGTGGGGAATCTCCAACAGGTTGAGGATCCTAGTGTTTCCTAGGCCAGCTGCCCATGGCTTTGGTTGTAGGACGGGGTCTCCAAAGGGCCCTATCCTTATGCTGTCCAAGTAGACCTGCTACGAAAATTCGGAGAATTTTCCTGCATCGGCCACATCGTGGTCTGAGTACCTCAGTTTCTCTGCACAAACTAGTAGTGTTGGCATGATTTGCGCTCCTTGTGGAATGTGCAGGAGCACAATTTTTGCGTCAGGATTCCTGCACGAAGACCGCGCCATAGGTTTTTTTCCCTTTTGTTTTTTCTATTGACTTGAGGACCCCACCTCCCACTGTCTTCTTTCTACATCAGGGTCTGGTTGACCAGTGATATCCTCTACCAGACCCTCCTATTGTTGTGTGGTTTCTACTCTCGTGGTTTTAGGTATTGTCACCTATATCTACGTAATAGCTTGGCCATTCACCTATTGGACTCCTTCAGCCATCGTGGTATCTGATGGGTTTCTTGTGTTATGCACGGGATGTCCCTGCGCATTGTTGGTTGGGTCGACTTCCTTGGCTGATGTGGTTGGACCTTTCCTTTATTCCACCACTGGCGTAGGGTATATGGGAGCTTCAAAAAATGAATGAATTGCGTCGACGTCAACGAATTCCTCAGGTTGTTTGGTTTCTTGTCCGGGATCTGCTGCCTCCCGTGGTGCCCTACTACTTTGTGTTTTCCTCCATGCTTGGCTCGGCACACCCATCTTTGGTGGTGCCATCGTGGGTGCTGGTTTGTTTCTGTCGACTAAGTCTACACTGGTTCACTCTGTGTCAACTTACTTTCTCTCTGCATGATCTATTTCTTTGCAACTTCATGATTTCACAATGAGTCTTACGTTTCTCATGTTTCCCCTTTATATAGGCAACTCACGAAGCTTCTCGGAGAAATTTCCCCAACGTTGATTAATGTAATCGCGCTTTATCCCTACTTTTGCATTGAATTTCATAATTGCTGCCAGTTGGTGCCTTTCTGTTGTAATCGTCATTTTTCAAATTTCCGCCTTTTCTAACCATAATTGTTGTCAGTTCTTTTCATCGTAACCATCGTTTTTCAAATTTCTTCCTTTTCTATATGTCGGTCCTTTTTCCAGCGCATTGAGTTTTCTAAGTGCGTGATATGTCTTTTAGTCGTTACGCATGGGCATTTTCTTTTCATCACGCTAAGTCCATTTTTTTTGTGTGTAGTCTTTTGATGTCTGGCGCGATAAACCCATTTATTTTGCACGCAATCTTTTGATGTCTCATGTAGTCTTTTTTTTTTTTTTTTCAACTGTAATACACTATATACATATCTCTTTACTACATGGTAAATTTCTAAGTACTAGGAGGTCGATTGTCCCTATACAGTTTCAATCGACTCCCATTGATCATTCCTCTGAGTTTTGTACCTCCTAAATCTTTCAACTATACTACTCCCCCATTTGTGAAAGTCTTCACTTCATATGGTCCCAACCAAAGCATTCTGAATTTTCCTGGGTGTTGAAGAAATTTATTGTCATACACCATGACTAGGTCTCCCTCCTTGAAACTCTTTCCTTTAATATGTCTATCATGCCAAGCTTTGTCCCTTGCTTTATGTACTTCTTAGTGAAATCCTACTAGAATCCTATATTCTTCCATCTCCATTAGTTGACTTAGCCTTTCTTATACTGCACCTCATTCTATCATGTAGGTGATTGATGCTACACGCATACTAGGTACCAAAAACTCTAATGGCACCACTGCTTCTTGTCCATACACCAGCCTGAATGATGTTTGCCCTGTCAGTTTTTTGCATGTAGTCTTGTATGCCCATAATATCGTTGGTATCTTCAAATCCCAATCATATATGTTGACATTGCAGATCTTTGTCAATGCATTCTCTAGGATCTTATTAAAGGCTTCCATTGTTCCATTTGCTTGAGGGTGATATGGTGTATTCTTTTGATGATAGACTTAACACTCTTAATTCATAGCCTTGATAGTACTATTGATGAAGTGATTGCCTTGGTCACTCATAAAAATCCTTTGGCATCCAAATCTAGTGATCACTTGCTCAAACAGGAAGTGCCCTGATGTCTATGCGCTGCAACATTTTACTAGTGTTGCTTCTATTGATATTCAACAAGAAGATCCTAGTGAAAATTATGCACCTACACTAGGATGGAGCCTCAAGCTATTTTTAGGTGGAAGTCTATTTTTAGATGATGAGAAAATTCTATTTATAGATGATGTCTATTTATATATGGTGAGCGGATTCTATTTATAGATGTATGTTGACTATTATTATCCCTTAATAATTGTTGGACAATAAATATTAATCTATTCTCAATTAGCACTTGGAAATAGTTAAATGAAGTGGCAAATCAGTTAGCTATAGGAAATTCAAGTTCAAACATTGACTGGTGGGACATTTAAGTTGAATTAGGTGTAACTGAGTGATTCGAAGCTGTAACAGAGCTATATGTGTAGTTATGTGAGTTCTAAAGTAGTTTAACTCAGTTAAGTGAGTTAAGCTCAGTTGTACTAGTTGTAACTGAACTTACACTAGTGAGAGATCCATGAATTAATTATTAATAAATTCACAATCATTGATCTCACATGCAACTGAAGATTTACCATTGTTAACTACATGCATGTCAAATCCAGTGGAGACCCAGTTAAGATAACAGGTGAAAGGGACAGTTTGACTATCAGTTGTGACATTAGTGAGTGCACTCATGCAACCACAAACACATTGGATGTGCCCATGAGGATTGTGAAGCCTAGGCAAGAGGGATTCATTCATTGCAAATATTTCTATTAGTAGGGATTGCGCAGAGGTGGCAGGTTGTCTAGAGGCAGTAAATTGGCACAAGCATTTGCCAGTTTTTGTATGACAATGTGAGACGATTGTATATTGTACTGAGAGCTCTTGGATTAGAGTTTTGTATGAGATTGTTTCATGATCCATGATATATACATAATATATGATAGTGGGGTTTTTAGCTTTATGCTTTCTTGGTAAAAACATCTGTGTTATGTGTGATTGATCTTTCTTATTGATATTGCAATTGGCAATCTTGTTTTAAATTTCGCAAGAATATTTGTAGAAGTGATTATGTATTTAATGGTGGAATATAATTGTTAGATCAGGAGAATCCAGGCAATACATAATTTTTATTAAAATTTCTACATGGTATCAGAGCGCAGAAAATTGCAGAAGTTGAGTTTGTGATTGGATAGAATTCGAATTTACAAAAAGACTCTCTTGGTGCTACAGCTAATTCAAGATCGAAAGGGATTTCAATGTCTTTAGTTAGAGTATTCAATTGAGGGTAGCTCAAACTACATTTCTTGGAAGGACAAGATGGACGAAGTACTCAAAGACAATGGCTTGAAGGAATTCATTGACAAGGATGTTCCTAAGCCAGATGTTGCAGACGTTGCAAATCTTGATGCATGGAAAAAGAAAGTGGAAAAGGTGAGGAGGATCCTTTTGGAGGGAATACGAGACCACATTGTCTCAAACCTCCATGGGAAAGCCACACCATATGCAATGTGGAAGACTTTTTCAGATCTATTCCAAAACAATAGTGACCATAGGAAATTGACACTCAAAGATAAACTCAGGAAGATCAAGATGGAGAAGGGCGACTCCATTCCAAAATATCTCACGAAGTTTGTCCAATGTCGGGATGAGATGGGGAGTGTG
>JZKD02S2127290.1:137392-155774 GCA_000966675.3 Picea glauca
GGATAATAATAAAGGAAGGACCTGACAATTTCTCTGGTGGACATAGCCCACACTGGGTGAACCACGTAAATCTGTGTCTCTCTTGTATTGTGTGTCTTCTGTGTTTTGTTTCTGCGTTTGTTTTATTTTATTGCTCCGCGGTCCTATTTTTCTAACATCATGGTGCCTCATAACCCACAGCAAAATGGGGTCGCGGAGAGGAAGAACAAAACGATCGTGGGTGTGGCACGAGCGATGTTGCATGATCAAGGCCTACCAATGCATTTGTGGGTGGAAGCATGAAACATTGTGGTTTATGTTCAAAATCGTTGTCCTCATAGAGTACTTGGCATGAGTACACCTGAAGAAGCTTTCACTGGTAAGAAACTAGATGTTTCTCACTTTAAGATTTTTGGCTCATCTGTTTATGTGCATGTGACCAAGAACGCCAAGAAGAAGCTGGAGCCAACTGTTGAAGTTGGGATATTTTTGGGGTACACAGAAACACCCCATAATTATCGTGTGTATTTTCTTAACAGTAAGATGACTTTTATGCGACAGGATATAAAATTCGATGAGGGGAAAGCCATGTGGTTGTCGCTTGAGAGGGAGCTAGACTTGCATGCAGAGGAGGAACTATTGGTTCCCAAATATGAGCCTCAAGATGTGGATAAGCCACATGAGGAGGTTCATGGAGTGGAGGAATCCACTCATGCAGAGCCATCCATCAGAAATGGGTTGAAGCAAGCACCCTATGCTTGGTACACTCGGATAGACGGTTATTTCACCGGACTGGGCTTCACCAAAAGTGAAGCGGATGCAAACCTATACCAAATTGTATTGGAGGGTAAGATTTCAATCAATGTTCTTTATGTTGATGATTTAATACTGACTAGTGATGATCAATTGATACACTCATGCAAGGAGGACCTTGCAAAGGAGTTCGATATGAAGGTTATGGGCCTCCTTAATTATTTCCTTGGATTCGAAATATGGCAGTGAGATGGTGAACTTTTTGTGTCTCAAGGCAAGTATGCAAGGGAGATATTGGTAAGTTTCACATGGAGGGTTGCAAACCCATGGATACTCCTCTTCTAGGAAACTGGAGGAAAGAGGATGCTACTTCTGGAGAGGTAGTGGATGCTATTGTCTATCGACATCTAGTGGGTTCGCTAATGTATCTAGTGAACATGAGACCGGACATTTGCTATGCGGTTAACCAGCTGAGTCAAGCGAAGGTTAAGCCTACCAAGCTCTTTTGGAAGGCGGGTAAGCATGTCCTAAGATACCTGAGGGGCACATCTAAGTATGGCTTATGGTACAGACAAGTGAATGAGGTGAATTTGCATGGCTTCATGGATGCATATTGGGTGGGCAGCCCAACGGATAGAAAGAGCACGTCGGGGGGATCTTTAGTATCGAATCTACAACTATTTCTTGGTACAACGAGAAATAGAGATCCGTGCCACTCATTTCAGCGAAAGAATAATACATGGCAGTGAGTCAAGCTGCATGTGAGGCTATCTGGATGAGAAAGATCTTGGTTGGTTTTTTTGGTTCTCATTTAGATCCGATAGTGATTCATTGTGATAATCATAGATGCATTAAACTCTTGATTAATCATGTGTTTCATGATAGATCTAAGCACATAGATATCTGGTATCATCATATTAGAGATTGTCTATAGCGGAAGATCATGTTGCTTCAGTACATTCCTACGAAATATCGGGATGCAGACATTCTGACGAAGGCGCTCACCAAAAGCAAATTCGAATACCACAGAGAGAGGATCGGGGTGAAGGATAATCCATTTCTTGTTAAGAGGGAGTGTTGAGATTCAACAAGAAGATGCTAGTGAAAATTATGCACCTACACTAGAATGGAGCCTCAGGCTATTTTTAGGTGGAATTCTAAATTTAGATGATGAGCAAATTCTATTTATAGATGATGAGCGGATTCTATTTATAGATGTATGTCGACTATTATTATCCCTTAATAATTGTTGGACAATAAATATTAATCTATTCTCAATGAGCACTTGGAAATAGTTAACTGAAGTGGGAAATCAGTTAGCTATAGGAAATTCGAGTTCAAAGGTTGACTGGTAGGACATGCAAGTTGAATTAGTTGTAACTAAGTGATTTGAAGTTGTAACAGAGTTATATGTGTAGTAATGTGAGTTGTAAAGTAGTTTAACTCAGTTAAGTGAGTTAAGCTCAGTTGTACTAGTTGTAATTGAAATTACACTAGTGAGAGATCAGTGAATTAATTATTAATTAATTCACAATCAGTGATCTCACATGCAACTGAAGGTTTACCACTGTTAACTACATGCATGTCAGATCCAGTGGAGAGCCAGTTGAGATAACAGGTGAAATGGAAAGTTTGACTATCAGTTGTGACAATAGTGAGTGCACTCATGCAACCACACACACATTGGATGTGCCCATGAGGATTGTGAAGGCCTAGGCAAGAGGGATTCATTCATTGTAGGGATTTTCATCAACAGGGATTGCGCAGAGGAGGCAGGTTGTCTAAAGGCAGTAAATTGGCACATGCATTTGCCAATTTTTGTATGACAATGTGAGACGATTGTATATTGTACTAAGAGCTCTTGGATTAGAGTTTTGTATGAGATTTTTTCATGATCCATGATATATACATAATATATGATAGTGGGGTTTTTATCTTTATGCTTTCCCAGTAAAAACATCTTTGTTATGTGTGATTGATCTTTCTTCTTGATATTTAAATTGGTGATCATGTTTTAAATTCTGCAATAGTATTTGTAGAAGCGATTATGTATTTAATAGTGGCATATAATTGTTAGATCAGGAGAATCCAGGCAATACATAATTTGTATTAAAATTTCTACAGCTTCTGCCCATCTTGTTAAGTACTCTATCACAGTAATGATATACCTTGCTCCTGACCTCTTTGTTGGTGGATTAATTGGTCCCACAAAATCTATTTCCCATTTGTTGAATACTTTCAAGGTTACTTGTGGTCTTAGGGGCATCGCATCCCGTATATTAGGTTTACCAACCCTTTGACATACATCACATCTCTGGCAATAGTCCTTTGCATCTCTGTGAACGGTCAGCCACCATAGTCCTGCATGTAATACTTTTTACAAGGTAGCCTTTACTAAGTGATTTGAAGTTGTAACAGAGTTATATGTGTAGTTATGTGAGTTGTAAAGTAGTTTAACTCAGTTAAGTGAGTTAATCTCAGTGGTACTAGTTGTAATTGAACTTACACTAGTGAGAGATCAGTGAATTAATTATTAATTAATTCACAATCAGTGATCTCACATGCAACTGAAGGTTTACCACTGTTAACTACATGCATGTCAGATCCAGTGGAGAGCCAGTTGAGATAACAGGTGAAATGGAAAGTTTGACTATTAGTTGTGACATTAGTGAGTGCACTCATGCAACCACACACACATTGGATGTTCCCATGAGGATTGTGCAGCCTAGGCAAGAAGGATTCATTCATTTTAGGGATTTTCATCAGTAGGGATTGCACAGAGGAGGCAGGTTGTCTAAAGGCAGTAAATTAGCACATGCATTTGCCAATTTTTGTATGACTATGTGAGACGATTGTATATTGTACTAAGAGCTCTTGGATTAGAGTTTTGTATGAGATTTTTTCATGATCCATGATATATACATAATATATGATAGTGGGGTTTTTAGCTTTATGCTTTCCCGGTAAAAACATCTTTGTTATGTGTGATTGATCTTTCTTCTTGATATTTCAATTGGTGATTGTGTTTTAAATTCCACAAGAATATTTGTAGAAGCGATTATGTATTTAATAGTGGCATATAATTGTTAGATCAGGAGAATCCAGGCAATACATAATTTGTATTAAAATTTCTATAGCTTCTGCCCATCTCGTTAAGTACTCTGTCACGGTAATGATATACCTTCCTCATGACCTCTTTGTTGGTGGATTAATTGGTCCCACAAAATCTATTTCCCATTTGTTGAATACTTTCAAGGTTACTTGTGGTCTTAGGGGCATCGCATCCCGTCTATTAGGTTTACCAACCCTTTGACATACATCACATCTCTGGCAATAGTCCTTTGCATCTCTGTGAATGGTCAGCCACCATAGTCCTGCATGTAATACTTTCTACAAGGTAGCCTTTACAGCATAATGTCCTCCAACTATTCCCTCATGAGCCTTTGCTAAAATCCTAGGCCTTTCATTTTCCAGTACACATCTTCTCAAAATGTTGTATGCACCCATCTTGTATAAGTGGCATACAATCAATTGATAGTCTGCAACTCTGACTACTAGATTTTTCTTCTGCATAGTGTTTAATTCTTGTGGCGCAGTCCCTGTTCTCAAGTATTGAATGATGTCAACAAAATATTCATCAACTACTTGGACTGAAAAGAACTGTGCATCAAGGAAGTTATCCTTTGACTTTGTAGGTTATTCTCCATTGGTGATCCTTGACAGATGGTCGGGTCCTTCTTTCAACTTCCCTGTCTTGACTATCACTTCAAAGTCAAATTCCTGAAACAACAGTAACCATCTATAGATCCTCCCCCCCCCAACACTGGCTTATTGATTAGGTATTTGAGGGTAGAATGATCTATGAACATTTTAAAATGTTTCCCAAGTAGATAGCGTTTGAACTTATGGAGTGCATATGCCATTGCTAGGCCTTCTCTTTCTGTGGTATTGTAGTAATGTTATGACTCTGACATTTTTCTACTTGCAAATGCTATAGGATGGTTTAACTCTCCTACTCCTGGCTATGCCAGAATAGCTCCAAGTGCTATGGTTGATGCATCTACATGCACATGAAATGTCTTTTCCCAATCTGGGAATACTAGTATCGGTGGTGTTACCATATTCTCTTTTAGAGTGTCCAACCCCCGTTGACAATCCTCATTCCACTGAAATTTACTATTTTTTTTCAACAGTTTATCCATCGACATAGTGATCTATGCATACCCTTTTATAAATTACCTGTAGTAGCATGTGTGTCCCAATGTTGTTGTCAACTAATGTACTGATTTTGGTCGTGGTAAATTGGCAATCACTGCAATCTTGGTAGGGTCTACTAGCAAGCCTTGTTTGCACACTATATGGCCCAATAGTATCACAAAAGGTGTCCCAAAGATGCACTTCTTGATATTTAATGATATTTGACATTGCCTGCATCTTTCCAACATCAACCTTAATACCTCTACATGATCTTTCAACATATTGTAGACTATCCAATCATCCAGATATACTTCTAAAAACTAATGGATGAATTCTTTGAATGTAACTATGACTACTCTTGAGAATATTGTTGGTGCATTCTTCAGTCCAAAAGGCATGATTGTGTACTAGTAGGATCCCCATTTTGTGGAAAAAATGGTTTTGTACCTGTCTTCTGGAGCTATCTTGATCTAATGGTAGCCTGAGAATCCATCTATGAATGAGTATGCTTCATGGCCTCCTACATTATCTAATACTTCATCTGTGAAAGGGGTAGGAAAAGGGTCATGTAGGCAAGCATAATTCATATTCCTCATATTGACACATATCCTTATGCCCCCTTTCTTCTTCTCCTGGACTACCATAGGGCTTACCCATTCAAATTCCTCCATTGTTTCTATGATACCAGCTTCTAACATTCTGTCAATTTTTGTTGTTACTTTCTTCTTATATGTTGGGTTCAGTCTATGCGATCGTTGTCTGACTAATCTAGCCTTAGTTTTGAGAGGTGTCTTCATCTCTCCTAGCTCTCCTGCTATGCTTTTCATCTCTTTAAAGGTTATTAGGAACAGGTCATTGTACTCATGCAACAATTCTGTTATTCTTCCTACTATCTGTTCATCCCAGTAATCTCCAATGCTGGCCATTTTGGGATTGTCATTTGTCCCAATATTTACTTTCTTCACCTTGATTGGCATGGAAAATACTTTTGATGCCAGAGATGGACCTTCCACCTCTCTTTCTCCTTCAATTTATATAATTTGAATGTTGTATGGGTCATCTTCATCTATTGCTTCTTCATGTACATGATAGCATGACATTAGTTCTTTCATTGTTTGTCTGTTTTGTTGTTGATACTCTATTATAAGTTCAACCTCTAGTTATTGAATGAATATTACCCCTCTGATATGTTTGAGTGTTGAATTCATGTTGGGGTTATCAATTTCAAATGAGAAAATGACTATAAAATTTTGTTGTAATGCTTTCCATCTTGCAGTGCCTCTGCGCAATTCCCGATCTACATACCAGTTTGATGGAATTCCTTCCAATGTGTGAATAAACTAATGAGACCATTCTTATGGTGGTGTCATTTTCCATAGTGTTTTTTTGGTGTCCCCTATCCATCATATCTCTTCAGTTTATTGCGTCCCTGTCCTGCGCCAAATTTGATGCGCAATAATCTCTTACATTGGTACCAGTCCTTCACTGTCTCTTTGTGTGCAGCCCACCATCTTGGAGGTGTTTCCTTAAGTGTTATAATCATAGCTAAGAGTCTCTAATTCTCTAATACTTCATCTTCATATATTGTTCGGAATTCTTCTAATTCATTCACCCCATGAAAGTTGGGAGGTTCTCTTATCTCTGTACCTACCCATCTTACTCCACGATCTATTCTTACGCACCTTCTTGTGGATACTTCATGTAATCTTTGTTGCCAATTCTCCAATTCTGTATCTGAGTCTAAAGTGCATGATGTGATACTTCTCCAACCAAGTACCCCATATTTAGTTGGAATCGCATAATATTCTTCTCGCACGATGGTTATGTATAACTGGTTGATTTCCTCTAGGTCTAAGCAAGTGGGTTCTACAAACCTTTCTCCTTCTGATGGGTCTAGTGGTGCAACAACTCTGTACTCTCCCAACTCAAATTCCATCCTCCTCATCTTCAAATTGATTATGACATGATTGTCAAACTCCCAATCCAAGCCAAGCAATGTCGGATAAGGCGTTGTGCCATCCACTATTTCTATTACTTTGAAATCGGCTTTAGTGCACACCCCATCCAGATCTACTCTCACGCCCTTTAGCCTTCCAATTGGCATAACCTTGGGTTGATTTACTAGTTTCAGTTGAACAGGTGAATATCCTAATGTGGACTCTCCCATACATTTCCATGTCTTCTTGGGTAGCACATTTACTTCGGAGCCTAAATCTAGTATAATATCCCCCATGTTGAAATATCCAATGTTGGCATTCAATCTGAACTCTTTGTTTGTTCTCCTCCTTGTATGCAAATGATTAATTGTTTTCTACTCTATCTTTCCCTATACATCTGTGTTACATCTTTCTAACATATTTTTTAACACTTTAACAGATGATGGATCATTTAGTAGTTTAACACAGGATTGCAGAAAAGCCTTTATGGTACTTACTTATTCTAGGGGTTGTGCTTCATTATTGTGATCTAGTGATGAAGGAATATTGTATGTTGGTATGTCCCAAGTATGTTGTGTAGTTGATGTAGATGCAATGTCTGGTTCAAGAATTATTTTATGGCTTGCTTGAATATTTCCTTTTCATTTTGTGCATCAAATTGCTTATGTGGTTTGGCATTCTTCTTCACCCATTGGTGTTGGGATGGATCTTGTCTTACTACATCATCTCATGCCTTCGCTCCTCCGTGCATAACTATGTTGATATTTATTCCATCATCCCTCACTTCTGCAGAAATCCATTGAACATTCTTCTTGTTCTGATTTCTCTTTTCTTGGATCTTCCCGAATAGTGTCGGACAGTCTTCTGTGTCATGGCCTAATGCGCGACAATACATACATGTCGCAGGTGGAAGTGGACATTCTCTTGCATAGTGTCCTGGTTTTTG
This sequence comes from Picea glauca, assembly GCA_000966675.3. Taxonomy (NCBI): domain Eukaryota; kingdom Viridiplantae; phylum Streptophyta; class Pinopsida; order Pinales; family Pinaceae; genus Picea; species Picea glauca. Next base: position 145,205 of record JZKD02S2127290.1, read on the forward strand.
ACAGTTATGGCATACCACCGGTCCTCTGCCTCTTCCAAAGCCTCATCTACCTCTTCCTCTACCTTTGTAACCAGCTCTATCTCCTCGTGGTGCATTGTACTGAGGCACTTGGTTATACTGCGCGGGATTATACTGTGGTTGTGTGGTATTGTATTGTGGTTATGCATTGTTATATTGTTGTGGCGCGGTGTTATATGGGGATGGTACTTGGTTAAACTGTGGTGTAGCTTGTCATGTCATCATCTCTTCCTGCACCCTATAGATGTTTGATATTCTTTCCCTCATCAGCTCCATGGTCCTACAATATTTTTCATCATGGCCCACTGACTTGCAAAAGTTGCAATATAAACTCTTAGGCATTGTCTGGTATTTATGCATCATTGGACAATGATATGGACCATGCCCTTTTGTCTTACAGATATCACACCATAGTCTTGTTGTTGGCAAATGGTTTCGCAGTCCTGTTTCCATGCATTGCGCAAACGTTGGGCATTCATTCTTGTGATGTCCTTCTGTCCTACCTCTGGTACACCAAACAACTTATATTTTGTCCTTACTCATGTTCTGGTTTAGTTGAAATGTTAAATTCTTCAGATCCTCCTTTAGCTCCTCTATTGTTGGATCTGTCTTCTAGTATTGGTTCTCTTCTAGTTGCAAGGTTTCCTACAGAGCCTCTACCTGAGTTTGAAACTTTTGTTGTCTCAAAGGGTATTTCAAGTGTGGTAGTAGGGAATTCACAAATAGGTGTCTATGTTGCATATCTTTCATGAGATACTTCAGCTTGACCTTCAATCATTTGAATCTCTGGTCAATCTCCAAAACAAATTACCCTAGTTTATGTCTGATCTCTATCATCTCATCCATGTATTGATCCTCTGAGGTAGGCTTCTAGAATTCATTTATCAGTAGCTTCTTGATATCCACAATAGTTATGGTTGTTCCTGGTGGAATTTTTGCAGCTAATCTCATGTACCAATCCATTGGGCGGTCTCTTAGCATGATGGCTAACTGCGCAAGTTTGGTATCCTCATATGTGATATGCTTTGCTTCCTAGATATTTTCACATATGAACAAGTGCTTCTTGAGGTCCTTCAATGCCTCTCACTTGAATTCTGGTAACATGATGGTGGGATCATGTCCTACCATCCTGAATGTTGAACTACTACCTCCACGTGGTGTAGATCCTTGACTAATGCTTCTTGAACTGGCTCCCCCAGTTGTTTCTCCCTGTGTAGATGTACTTCATGTTGCGTTTCTTCCACTGAAATCCAATTGTCTAAATGGTGGTGTTCTTTCTGGTGTATTAGTCACACATGGGTTTATGGGTTCCACACTGACACTGATATGGATAGGATTTATTCCTCTGGTTTCTGCTCTTGGACCTCTTAACTTCCTTTCATATGTCACGCGTAGGATTTCCTCAATCTGCTCCACAGCCCGGAGATCCTCTACCTCTTCTTCATCACTTGCCAAGCCTTTCCTCATGGCTATGCCTCTCTTCTTATTGTTCATCTTGTATTGGTAGGGTACTCCACTATGCGTTCTTCCAGTTGTTTCCATGATCTGCTTGATCTGGTATTCCTCTATCATGATTGGATCCAAGCCCTCCTCCTTCTTTCCTTTATCCATTTCTTCCTCCATTTCTCTGTCTCTTGTCAGTGCTTCCACCCTTCCCCCATGCACGAAGGGAATTTTAGTTGTTTGAGGCCATTTTAATTACACCTTTGTTATACAGTAACATCTTGATGGAAGTATACAGCGATTTGATATACCTACCTCTAGGTCCTTTCAGGAACTCTTGCTCTTCTGCGTTGTAAGACTTCGCAGTATCTACTGCAAATTATGTGATAAATCCTGCAACAATGTTGTCTAACCAGAAATATACTATGCGCGTAAATTTATTGTCAATTTGTTGTAACTGTGTGATTTCCACATAATTTCACTCTAGTTGTCTAATCCAATTTGTAGGGTGGTTGTCTTTCAACCTCAATATCCAATCCTGCAACACATGAGGGAAATCACAGAAAAATACTTCATGCAAGTCACTAAATACGTGGTTGTTCAAATATTTGTGCAGTGTTAACTTCGGGTTTCTGTTATCTTTCTACACAAATTCCAACTCCTTTGTTTTCAACCATCTCTCGATCTCTGCCTTTGTTGGCTTCCATGGTCTCAACATCCCCTTTTATATCCTCATTCTTTTTAATGTTTTCTCACCAGATCTAACATTATTAAGGGTTCCTCTCTTATTTTTCCTCAAGTTTTTTTGTCCTGAAGATGGATCCTGTTGTGGATCTGAAACGTCGACAAGCTATCAAAAACACTCTGGTTCTTCCGACAATTTCTAAACAAGTCTCATTCACTCAATCCATTTCTATTCCAACCAGAAATGGAACCATTTTTTGGTTAGAATTCGTTCTTGCTACCATTATTGGGCTGACCCAGGTTCAGATCTACTATGGTTTCCAACAAAACCCCTCTAAAACTATTGGCCCTCCTGGTAAACCAGAAAGCAACACAGTGCACAGAATGCACTGCGCGGTCTCACCCGAGATAGTTCTTATGGGTGGATGCAATGCTCAGGTGCTTGCAGCCTAGGAATGAGTGGGGATATGGAATTAACCTATGTTATCTTCATTTGTTTAATCTAGCATTCAACTTATCTTGATTAACCTGTCATTCTTACTCATGCATGTAAAATAATCAATCTAACTAAGTCATTCATACATTTTTATAACATCTAATCATTAACAACAAAGGAGATACACAACATTCAATCACATAACACATGATCTACCATGGTTCACCCCTCCTGGGCTATGTCCACAAATATTTGGCTGCTCTTCTCTTTTATTATTATGTTTCCCAAAACCATAACGCCTCGCTCTTTACAACTCTCCATCAAAACAGGTTGAGATCTACAATGAGGCGGACTAGATCACACCAGGCTCCTCAACCTATGATATAACCCTCAAGATCTACCTTATTTTCTCTCCTCAGCTCAATAGCTTACAAAATAGATTGGAATTACAGTCCTTCAGTCTTCAAACAACACAGTAACAATGACCAACAACATGACATCCAGCTGAGAACCCCAACCTAGACCTCTTAGGTACCTATTTACACATGTTTTTGGATTACCAGCCATTACATCTTCTTACCAAATCCCTAACCCTAGCATGGTTAGGTCTTCTTGCATGTGTACCTTGCATGCTTTCCTCCTTTTCATGCATGTTTACCTTGAATGTGCTACTTTTCCTGCCAGCTGTATTTTCCTTCTTTGTGTTTTATTCTCCAAAATTAGTATTTACTCCAAAGTGGATCTGTGCCCAACAATAAGCTTCATGGATATTGAATATAATGGAATTCACCTAAATCCTAGATCACTTTTGTGTGAGGCATGCCACCCTTGAAACACAAATAATTCTTTGCAATGAAAGATATTTTGAATCATTCGGATTATAGGTATGTGCCTCAACATTTATAAGGAGGACCATGTGCCTTTCCCTTGTTTTTTTTACTTTTGGTACCTGTCATGTCCACATTATGGTCATATCTCTTTGTCCATGTATTCACATCCATATAGAATGTAATCTTTTGGACAAGCATTATATGACATGTAATCAACACCCAACTTTTTTAGTAATTGTTTTTCCTCTTCACAGTTGTTGGGGAGGAAATTATCATTTGGAAGTACCTTATCTTCAACTAACATGAAATTAGTAGGCAATAAAAATGTACATTGTCATCAAGCATGCATGAACTTCATTTCCATTGTTGATTGTGTGATAGATTCCATTGAAATATAGGAGGCTTAATGGTTAGTTACCTAAATAGTGTCAAGAAACACGCATTTGAGATGCCATATAGTGTTTTCAACTTGTACACTAACATTATTGTCCTTGTTTGGGTAGAATTTTACCCATTTCCAAAGAGAGGGGCAGTGGAAGTATATTTTAGACTTTAAAAGAATGTATCAGTGATATGAGCATTGTCCCATGGCTCTTCTTGTTGGAATTCATGTAACAACATTCCCTCCATGGCATTAGCATCCTATAATAAATCATCCATACCCACCTCTATATTGTTATCTTCATCTCCAACATGTAAAGAACAAGTGTTAGTATAAATGTTCTGAATCGGTGACACGGGACATAGTGGGAATTGAATAGGTGGTTGATTCAACCATAATTGGTCTGCTTCCTTACTGAATTGTGCTTGTTTAACATCCTTCTCTCGATTTGACGTCATATTGAGGTGAAACAATAAATCATGACAGATTTCTCATCATCAAAACCCTGATTGAAAAAATATTGAATTTTAAATCGATGATATTAGTAAACACAATGCATTTAGTATGTTCAAACATTAGACCAAACATTTATTAGAAGCATGGAATTTTTTTTCCAATAGTACAGATGAAACAAACCACTTTATAAAACAAATGTTTAATTAAACAACACATTTACATTAATTTCATTAAAAAACCCAAAAATACAGTTACTCAATGATTTTTTTACACCCTAAGGGGACGTCTAAAGGTAGTCCCAATGCAAGCCACCTTTAGCGAGTGATTGGTGGTCTATGAAAATTACATTTTATTAATTTCTCGTCTCCATGAGACAAACTAAGTATTGCATGCACGACAACAAATCTGGATGTATTCATTTTCATAAAGAACTTTTTGTCATTAGAGTGTTCCTCAAATGAACAAATTTCACAAAACAATAAGCAACTATAGCTATTTATAAACCCTATAATGTTCTCATTGAGTACGTGGATGACCATCAATATACCAGTTTCCTCCTATTAGAGTTTTTGAAAGCATAATTATTCATGCATATAATCTACATGGAAATTCTATGTTTGTATTTACCAACATTCAAATAATTAGATCGAGTATAAAAAGGACCACAAAATGACATAAGTACACTATTGTTTGGGAGAAACAAATGCATGTGAAAGGATAAACAACCCAATAAGTTTAGCATCTATTCCAGACTTATCAATCATGTAATCATTACCACAAAAGGATAATTCAATCCCAACATCGGAAATGAGTAAGGAAGATGTCCAAGCATCATACAAAGAGTGGTTGTAACATATTTAGCATTTACTTTTCATATGGACAAGAAGAGAGAAGTCATTGTTACCCTCCAACAATTGAATCGAACTTGGTGTGTACTTGGACTTATTGGTGTTAACTCATACAATTTTTTGGATCTCCTAGTAGAGATGTTTTGGGTAATGTTGATATCACATTTTGTCTCACTAGAACACTTGGTTGACCCAATAGAAGGGGATATGTTGGTCAATTTAGGATGAAACATAATTGATTTGGCTTCCAAATTTTCAAAACAAGAGCATATGAAAGTGTTACATTCCTATGTGTATTTTCAATATCACCTATTGGATCCTTGACCATAGTGGGAGGTATTGGATTGCAATCTTTGGGTAGTCAATCATTAATATAATGGGATAATGTAACACACCAGGGGTTCATATTCAACCCTTTACATTTTGAATAGCCACATACAATTGGGGTGTCATAAAAGAGATATAGTTCATGGTGAAGTACCATTTTCCTAGGATGGTTGTTCGAAGATGGCATATTACAATTGGTGGGGTGAAGTAGCTCTCCATTTTCATATACCGTATTTCTATGGTATCTTGATCCTAATAAGAGCTTGCAAAATTTTAGGACTTGCAGAATATCCTGTGCATCTAAACTAAAACCTAAATTAGAATCTTGTAAAATTCAATGTATAAGTATTTAAATGCATGTGCAAATACATCATAAATAGGATAATCAAAATATAAATAAAGTTTGGACTTACTAAAAATGGAAAGGGATAACTCTATGAAAGTGGAACGATATGAAATGGGTTGTAATTTGAAGAATTATCCATTTGATATAATCATCTTTTTCCCTTGTATTTGAGCCAAAACCATAACCAATACACGACTATGTTCTTAAAAGAAATTTTGTGAAGCATGTAACATTCTAACTTCAAGCGGAGTTTTGAAGGTATTTTTAAAGTAACGAGTGTGCCTAATTTAGATTCAATGCATTGAGGCATATGTGTGTGTCTTTGTGTCATGAACGCACCAATGTGCTAAAGATACACATCGACAATAAACCTCTGCAATAACCTCCACACACACACACACAAAAAAAAAAAAAAAATCTAATTGTGAAGGTTTGCATTTCTATTTTCAATGTACACTATTTATGTTGTGCATTTAATTAGACATAGCACACTGGTGCACCTACATTTATAAGGCTCACCATGAGCCAAGTTGAAAAATAAAATAAAAACAATGAGCATGCTTATCATCAATGCACCAAAATATCAAGCAAAAAAATGAGTTGGAATTTCATTTTGTAAAATAAGTTTATGAAAGAAAACCCTGGTCCTTATTCAATTATTTTTCCAAAATCTAGAGGGAAGACTTGTGTAAGATATATTTATCAAGACTTTGGAGTGGATAATGTTTTTTGAAAAATTGAATTTGCAAGGGATCGTCGTTGGTCACATGCAAATATATAGAGAATAAATTTAGGGTATGTAACTACATTCTATTCATCTCAAATTTACTCTCAATTGATTGAAACATTCCATAAATTTTTATTTTATTCATATTAGTATTTACAATACATTTTCAAGAAAAGAGAAGGGTTTCATAATTACCTTCAATGCTAGAAACCCTAGTTTTCTTGTTGCTTCTCTTTTGTTTTATGTTTCAACAAACTCTAACATTGGGGTTTATTCTCTCTACAATTTAGATAATGAATATTTAGTTGCTTTGTCTATTTGTATATGGGGCTTGGAGTATCTCTTGGATTGGGACCACTGATTGTATTGGTTCTCAAGTTGTTAGTTTTTTCTTTTCTTTTCTTTTGTCCATTTTTAATAAATTCATGATTCACAATGCACATTATATAGTAACAACGCATTGGTGCATTTCTTATTTAAAGTGCACCATTTTTTATGACTTTTTAATTAAAAATGTATCATTTTTAGTGGCACACAATATACAAAAACGACACATTGATGCAAAATACTATATTAAGCACATCGTTTTGGGAATGGTTTTTTTTAATGCTATCAAGTTTATCTATACACATTGTATAGTAATGATGCACCATGACTTAAGTATTTACTAAGTGCATTGATGCATGTTACTGTATTGTACGCACCACCCAACCAAAAACATTTTTAGATTGAAATTGTTTACTTATTTTGTAAGAAATATTTCATTATTTATGTATTTCATTATGTAGGGATTTTATTGATAGGAGATTAAAGAAAAACAGCTATACCAATGAAGGCAAGGTCAGCACATCCCAAGAAGAGAACATGGCAATTTATTTTAAATTTTAATATAAAATTAATATATTTGAATTATCCATAGGTTTAAATGATGTGTATTAGAAAATGATTATCATGCAAAGAAAAAACTTGAAAAAAACTCAAAATTATTGTTTAGAATTCGAGTGGAAAAGATCATATTAAAAGCTTCATGAAAATGTTGCAAAGAGAGGAATTAGGTCTTGGGGTCTATTCTAGGAGATCTTTGAGCTCATATTTGTATTCAAATTATTGTATCTATCCTAGGATAGGTTAGTAATAAAACTAGCAAGAGTTGGGATCAGTTTTTCTTCATTTTGACATTATAATTTTGAATTCTTCAACTAATGTAAGATTTGATTTATTATTTACATTTGATTGTCGTGATAGCATTTTTTTTTTAAGGATTCAAACCCTTGATTTCTTCAGAGTAAGGGTTGGTTCTAATGCAAGAAAATAGTTGTTCAATCCCCTCTACCCATAGATTAGATTGCTTATTGGTATCCCTGTTTTGTGGGATAACTAAGGAGATGATGTATCGAGTCCCTTGAGTTGCAGATATGGAGTGTCAGGAGACCACATGACTAGCAATCTCCACTTTCACATATGGAAGCCCGCTCTATCACCACATTCTGATCCATTGTCAATGCATCCACCACACCAGCTAGCTTCTAGAAGGCAGATGGGTCTTGCTCCATGCGGTACAAGTCGTGTATTGTGCCAGGTAATCACCCTAATATTTAAGGAATTTAAACATGTTGTATTTGAGCTAATTTGATTATAGAATGCATGCTTGGACATTATGCATTGGACCTTGTTTCACCTTGGTGAGTGTCATAGATTTCCTAGTAATTGACCAACCTTTAGGGAAGGTTTGTGATTGGGGGTCCCTTGAGGGGTTGTCGTACCATTCTCGGCCATACTTACCATTTTTCGTTCATTTCATTTCCATCATACTGCCCTCTTCTAGGCCCTTTGACTTTAGTGACCTAACAAGAGCATGTACCTCATTTCATGGGAAAAAGGGGTTGAAGGCCCAGAGGGATTGTTGTTGGATAAAAATATAAAATCCTAAATATATACCTTTCAAAAGCTTCGCCCAGGGATCCCTGAGAAAGCAATGAAATGCTTCTCTATAAGAAATGGGGGACCCACGCAAGAATAAATGATAGTGAATGCTTAAGGGGTTAGTTGGAGGATGGGAGATCTCATAACGAGTCAATCTATCATGATCATAGGTATTTAGCGGTATGACATTACCATCATCTGGTCACTAAGCCAGAGTAGTGGCTCTCAGTTACACAACTGAGAGGAAGGGGGTCTCATCATGAGCCAACCTTCTCATTCCTACGACGTATTTGTGAAAGACATTCTCATTATCTGCACACCAATCCAGGACAGTGGCCTTCAACTTCTTTCTTAAAACATGAAAGAAATAAAGAATGGAAAGAAGATGGGCTTGAAAAAAGTGCATCGCTAACGAAGGTGCCACACACCCTCTACAAAGGCACCCATAAATGAGATAATACAAGCCCTTGTATGTCATGAAACTCATTGACCTATGAAGTCTAAATCCCTTTTCACCTCATCGCCCATTACATAAATTTGAGAGGCCATCCTTGGGAGCATCCCCTACTTGAGGGTTTTGGTCTACCCAATGGGACTTTTGTGACACCCCTCCCATACTTAAACTTGGTCAATTGTATAGGGTCTTTGAGCAGTTGTTTAATTTGATGAGTTAGTTTTGATGCACATGTTTAGGTTCCGTGTTTATTATATGTGGTTTACACTTATCATGATATCTTTGAATTGATATCTTTGGAGGTCGTACCTTTTTGTTTTGAAGGACCTTATTTGGTCGCCAGTTTTGGGAGAACAACCCTAGCTTGGGCTTCCATGGGAAAAGAAGCCACAGGTTGGATGCCTAGGGCATGTACACTGGATCATAGAGACATTCCTTTGGAGGCCTAGAAGACACTTGGATTACCTCACCATGCCCTCACATGCCAAACAACTTTCCCAGGAGGGGAAAAACATCACCTTTTTTAGGCTTGACGTCATAAAGGGGCTAGGGTTTTGGTGGTGATGGAGTTACTCAATGACACTTGGAATGATTTGACCGGAGGAGGCATGGAGAGACTTTGGTGCATGATGAGGAGGCTCAAGGATCCCTAATGACCTCCTTCTCCTTATCCAACAACCTGGAAGAGTGTCAAAACATGCCCTAAAGGGGTGACGCCATCTTATTTTTAGGGCTTGTGCATATTTAAAATTTAAATGAATTATTTAATATTATGATCCGGATTATTTTCGGCATGAAATGTGAGCGGAGATATAATAAATAAATGAATAGATATATCACAGATATTCAATAATATAACATGAATGTATCAGAGATGCAACCATAAACACAGATATACAGTAATACACGATTTCTATCAATGAAATAAATGTACAGAGACTGTGAAAATACAGAGTGAAAGACTCGCTAGAATGGTGGCAGCTTAATTCTTAGAAGAGATGTGACGGCTACTCGCATTCGCAATAAGATGATTACAATGAGGCTCTAAAGGCATGTTTACAATAAACAGGAGTGCCAAAAGTCCTAGACATCCAAAAACCTAACCCTAGGAGATGAAGCACCAAAAGTCATGTGGGCCCCGTTTGGTTAAGTGAGTACATCAACTTCCTGGGGTCATAACTTTTGCATACGATCTTTGTTTTAGGCGTATGATAGCTCATTGCAAAGGTATTGTCAAGGAGATTTATTTTGGGAGATCAATCATGCCTTCAATTATCATTGAGAATCTTTATCTCAAAAAACCTTCATTTGGGCCCTCAAAATGGCCCCGGAAGTTAAAAACTGCTAAAAATAGTAAATTGCCAAAATTGTCAGAAAATTGTTTTGAGCCAGTTGAAAAAGGCGGGTGGCCACCGATATCCACCTGGGTCAATCCTCCCTCCTTAGGAAGAAATGGTCTCCATTGCGTTGAGTTCCCAATGGAGAGGGGAAATCATTTGTTCAATCTGCATCTTGATGAGTTATTTGCCTTGTTGGGAAATTTGTGTTTCTTAGCTGGTTGAAGGTTGTCATGAACATGCAGCTAGAAGGGTTGGACCTTTTTAACCAGTCTGGATACATGAGGTGCCTATGTGCAGAAGGAATATTTACACTTTGTTGCAATCTTGTCGACCTGCTTCTATTGGATAGAAGGTGT